>CAJHQP010010988.1:0-16637 GCA_905132765.1 Moricandia arvensis
CTGTGAGGACAAGTCACTTTCAGTGCCATGAGCAGAACACAGCAGAACATTTGTTTATTATTTCTCTTGTTTCTGTCTTAGGCATCTTTCCTTTATATATTGGTATCTTCACACTTATTCTAATCAAGGAAAAGAGTTCCTTCTCTCTCTTTCTCTCTTGCATACGAAATTCACTCTCTCTCTCTCTCTTGGATTCAAACTCATCTTTCTCTCTGTTCTTGAGCTTGTTCTTCACTGTTCTTCATTTACTTCCAGTAGTTTTGTGAATGCTGCTAGTGAGACAATGGTCAAGAAGTTGGATTTGAAGGTTCAGAAGCATCCTAAACCTTACCGGCTACAATGGTTGAATGAAGAAGGCACCATGAAGGCTTCAAGTCAAGTGCTCATTCCTTTAGCCATAGGAAGATATGAAGATGAAGTCTTGTGTGATGTGTTGCCTATGGAAGCTGGTTACATACTTCTTGGAAGACCTTGGCAATCTGATCGCTGAGTTATCCATGATGGCTTCACCAACAAGCACTCCTTTGAGTTCAAGGGTCGCAAGACTGTCCTGGTTCCCTTGACACCTAAGGAAGTTCAACATGATCAGATTCAACTCCAAAAGAAGAAGGAGATTGATCTCAAACCGGCTGGAACTAATCAGCCAAACTTCTATGCCAACATGGGTGATATCAAAAGAACTCTCTACTCTAAACAATCTGCTATCTTACTTTTGTTTAAAGAAACTCTTTTGAACTTAACAGATTCTACACCGGTGTATCAGAGTGAAATGGTTGCAGGAGTTCCAGGATGTATTCCCAGAGGACAATCACATTGGGTTACCTCCTTTGCGTGGGATTGAGCACCAGATAGACTTTGTTCCAGGGTCTACACTTCCAAACCGACCAGCATACAGAACCAACCCGGTTGAGACCAAGGAGTTGCAAAGACAAGTAGAGGAACTCATGGAGAAGGGCTATATCCGAGAGAGCTTGAGCCCATGTGCTGTACCAGTGCTCCTAGTGCCTAAGAAGGATGGTACATGGCGTATGTGTGTTGATTGTAGATCAATCAACAACATCATAGTGAAGTATCGCCACCCTATACCTAGATTAGATGATATGCTTGATGAATTGCATGGTTCTTGCATCTTTTCTAAGATAGATTTAAAGAGTAGTTATCATCAGATTAGGATGAAAGAACGAGATGAGTGGAAAATGCATTTAAAAACTAAACATGGATTATATGAGTGGTTAGTTATGCCATTTGGATTAACCAATGCACCTAGTACATTCATGAGATTAATGAATCATGTTCTTAGATCATTCATAGGCACTTCTGTTGTTGTATACTTTGATGACATCTTAGTATATAGCAAGACCTTAGAAGAACATATAGAACATCTTAGGGCTGTCCTAAATGTTTTGAGAAATGAAAAGCTTTATGCCAACTTGAAGAAGTGCACTTTTTGCACGGATAACTTGGTTTTTCTAGGCTTTGTTGTGAGTACAGATGGAGTTAAGGTGGATGAAGAGAAGATCAAAGCCATCAAGGACTGGCCGAGCCCAACCTCAGTAGGAGAAGTGAGAAGTTTCCATGGGCTTGCTGGGTTCTATAGCGATTTGTGAGAGACTTTAGCACCATTGCATCTCCCTTAACCGAAGTGATAAAGAAGGATGTCGGATTCAAGTGGGGAGAAGCACAAGAGAAGGCATTCCAATGCCTAAAAGAGAAGCTTACTCAATCACCTCTTCTTATGCTTCTTGACTTTACAAAAACTTTTGAAATAGAATGTGATGACTCAGGAATTGGAATTGGTGCTGTGTTGATGCAGGATAGGAAACCCATAGCCTACTTCAGTGAGAAGCTTGGAGGAGCTACTCTCAACTATGCAACATATGACAAAGAACTCTATGCCTTGGTGAGGGCCTTGCAAACATGGCAGCATTACCTGTGGCCCAAGGAGTTTGTCATCCACACTGATCATGAGTCCCTAAAGTATCTAAAAGGGCAGAGTAAGCTTAGCAAGAGACACGCCAGATGGGTTGAGTTCATTGAGACCTTCCCACACGTGATCAAATATAAACAAGGTAAGGAGAACATAGTTGCTGATGCACTATCTCGGAGGTATGTTCTCTTGACCACTCTAGATGCTAAGTTGCTTGGGTTTTAGCAGATTAAAGATATGTATGATACTGACCATGATTTCAAGGAAGCTTATGCATCTTGTGAGAAGTTTGCTGCAGGGCATTACTTTAGACATGAAGGTTTCTTGTTCTATGACAATAGATTGTGTGTACCTAATTGCTCTTTGAGAGATCTCTTTGTCAGGGAATCCCATGGGGGCAGTCTAATGGGACACTTTGGAATTGCCAAGACCCTAAACGTTTTGCAGGATCACTTCTATTGGCCGCACATGAAGAGAGATGTGGAGAGAATCTGTGGGAGGTGTGCTATTTGCAAGCATGCCAAGTCCCAAGTCCAATCCCAGGGTTTGTATACTCCTTTACCCATTCCACACCACCCTTGGAATGACATTTCCATGGACTTATTGTTGGATTTCCTAGGACTAGAACCGGAAAGGACTCAATCTTTGTTGTTGTTGATAGGTTCTCTAATGATATGATCCTGACCAGCAAAGGAACTGAGGAGATGGAACAGCTTGAACCAAAGCTTAAAGAAGAGAAAGATGGAACTGAAGACCAGCTTGAACCTGAGGAAACAAAGGACAAGGACCTAGACGTGCCACTTGGTCCAATGACAAGATCCAAGAAAGCAAGATTCCAACAAGCTCTTAACCAACTCTTATACACTATCCAGGGCAGTCTAGATTGTGCTTATCCAACCACACTGGTTGTGATTCAAGCCATCTAAGACATTCATCAAGAGAGGTGTTGTGACTTGCACTCTTTTCCTTTGTTTGGTTTTGTCCCATTTGGGTTTTCTGAACTTAGGTTTTTAATGAGGCTTGGACACAACACTCATACAAAAGCCTCTTGATGAAGCTAAGCCCATTTCTATCCCATTTCTATCCTATTTTCGTCCAGAACTCTCTTAGGAGCCTTTTCCTTATTTTCAAATTTAAACTCAGTCTTTGTTTTAATTGTTTTGTGTGTTTCCAAGAAGCTGTGCATGTACAGTCTTCTTCTCTATATATTATGGACGAAAATGATCAATAAGATCATCAAACTTTCTATCAAAAAACTTTCTCTGAAACTTGTTTGATCAAAGCTTGTTTAAGTGTATTTCGGATCTTCATCCTTACATTACAAGCAAACCTAGATAGTCTAAGAGCCTTTCCGCAACTCTTAGAAGTATTAACTCAATCCTTTACTTGTTTCATCATCACAATCGTTGGAGAGCATTCAGGGACGTGATCCTCTCACCTAGGATCATATTAAGTGGTATCAGAGCAGATCTCCATCATCAGGTTGTATCAATTTGATTCTGCAGTTTTTAGACTTTTCACCTTCTCTGATCGAATCTATTCTAAGTCTAAAACCCTGTTAGAATCGTGTTTATCTGAGTCTAATCTGAAAGTTTTCAGAGAGCAAGTGCTTGAGTGATGAAGAACAAGTATGAAGGTGATGCGGATGAGACTTGATGAGGAAGAACGAGAGACTGATGGAAGAGTGAGAGTGATTCGTGAGAGAGAGTATGAGAGATTGAGAGACTAATGAGAGAAAGAGATTGAGAGACTACGTAACCAGAGACTTGAGAGAATAGAGAATAAACGAGACTAAGAGAGTATGAAGGAGAGAACTTCTCTGCTTGTTTATTAACCATCGACATACAAGTATATAAATAGGAAAGGAGAGCTACTCTAGGGTTTACAAAATATCAGAGCAAGCATGTGGAGTCAAAGGAAGGTTTGAAATGAGTGGAGCAGGAGCTATACACGCTTGGGGACAGCCTGGCCGGTCAAGGGAGAACTTGGCTGAGAATCGCCTAACAAGCTTGATGAATCTGTCCAGTGAACAGTCCAGGTTCATAGTCCAAGCTCCCCTTCCTTTCCAGCCTGTAAAGGCATAAACCTTATCCTCAGCAAGCAGCATCTCGCAGATCCTTCCCAAGATGCCATTCTGATCCCATCTTCTTCTCCAAACCATCCGAGACCCTTTCTTCACCATTGGAGCTTCTCTGTGACTTGGGATGCAAGGTAAGACCTAGGGTTGTACGGATTTAGGGTTTGGTCCGTACAACTTGACCTGGTTTTTTCACAAACCTAAAATGTCTTCAAATGGTCGAGAAATAAGTTTCCCGGGTTGGCCCGTCCGTACAGGCCGTACAGTCCGTACGGCCGTACAGTACGGACGACCCGAACTTTGCACATCGACCCATTTGATCCCAAACTTCTCCCAAGCCTTCTTCCTTCATAGTAAACCCCTCCTGAACCTTGTTCTAGCTCTTCATAAGCTTCTGGACCCTCCTTAGACCTTGATCAGTCTCTAAGTGGGTTTTGCCCAAGCTTTGCACATTAACCTTTAGTGAGATGGTTTATCACTTCAGGTTAACAAGTATGTCCGTACAACACTTGCCTCCCAAGTAACCCAAGCTTAACCTAACGTGTCTTCAGAGTCAAGGCAAGTTTAAATTCACCTTGGTCGACATCAGAAAGAGGAGAAGACCGTTGGAGATATTATGGGAACAAGAGGAATGAATAAAATAAGGAGAAGTCACATGTTCCATTTATGCTCTCTGCTCCAGCTGTGAGGACAAGTCACTTTCAGTGCCATGAGCAGAACACAGCAGAACATTTGTTTATTATTTCTCTTGTTTCTGTCTTAGGCATCTTTCCTTTATATATTGGTATCTTCACACTTATTCTAATCAAGGAAAAGAGTTCCTTCTCTCTCTTTCTCTCTTGCATACGAAATTCACTCTCTCTCTCTCTCTTGGATTCAAACTCATCTTTCTCTCTGTTCTTGAGCTTGTTCTTCACTGTTCTTCATTTACTTCCAGTAGTTGTGTGAATGCTGCTAGTGAGACAATGGTCAAGAAGTTGGATTTGAAGGTTCAGAAGCATCCTAAACCTTACCGGCTACAATGGTTGAATGAAGAAGGCACCATGAAGGCTTCAAGTCAAGTGCTCATTCCTTTAGCCATAGGAAGATATGAAGATGAAGTCTTGTGTGATGTGTTGCCTATGGAAGCTGGTTACATACTTCTTGGAAGACCTTGGCAATCTGATCGCTGAGTTATCCATGATGGCTTCACCAACAAGCACTCCTTTGAGTTCAAGGGTCGCACGACTGTCCTGGTTCCCTTGACACCTAAGGAAGTTCAACATGATCAGATTCAACTCCAAAAGAAGAAGGAGATTGATCTCAAACCGGCTGGAACTAATCAGCCAAACTTCTATGCCAACATGGGTGATATCAAAAGAACTCTCTACTCTAAACAATCTGCTATCTTACTTTTGTTTAAAGAAACTCTTTTGAACATAACAGATTCTACACCGGTGTATCAGAGTGAAATGGTTGCATGAGTTCCAGGATGTATTCCCAGAGGACAATCACATTGGGTTACCTCCTTTGAGTGGGATTGAGCACCAGATAGACTTTGTTCCAGGGTCTACACTTCCAAACCGACCAGCATACAGAACCAACCCGGTTGAGACCAAGGAGTTGCAAAGACAAGTAGAGGAACTCATGGAGAAGGGCTATATCCGAGAGAGCTTGAGCCCATGTGCTGTACCAGTGCTCCTAGTGCCTAAGAAGGATGGTACATGGCGTATGTGTGTTGATTGTAGATCAATCAACAACATCATAGTGAAGTATCGCCACCCTATACCTAGATTAGATGATATGCTTGATGAATTGCATGGTTCTTGCATCTTTTCTAAGATAGATTTAAAGAGTAGTTATCATCAGATTAGGATGAAAGAACGAGATGAGTGGAAAATGCATTTAAAAACTAAACATGGATTATATGAGTGGTTAGTTATGCCATTTGGATTAACCAATGCACCTAGTACATTCATGAGATTAATGAATCATGTTCTTAGATCATTCATAGGCACTTCTGTTGTTGTATACTTTGATGACATCTTAGTATATAGCAAGACCTTAGAAGAACATATAGAACATCTTAGGGCTGTCCTAAATGTTTTGAGAAATGAAAAGCTTTATGCCAACTTGAAGAAGTGCACTTTTTGCACGGATAACTTGGTTTTTCTAGGCTTTGTTGTGAGTGCAGATGGAGTTAAGGTGGATGAAGAGAAGATCAAAGCCATCAAGGACTGGCCGAGCCCAACCTCAGTAGGAGAAGTGAGAAGTTTCCATGGGCTTGCTGGGTTCTATAGCGATTTGTGAGAGACTTTAGCACCATTGCATCTCCCTTAACCGAAGTGATAAAGAAGGATGTCGGATTCAAGTGGGGAGAAGCACAAGAGAAGGCATTCCAATGCCTAAAAGAGAAGCTTACTCAATCACCTCTTCTTATGCTTCTTGACTTTACAAAAACTTTTGAAATAGAATGTGATGACTCAGGAATTGGAATTGGTGCTGTGTTGATGCAGGATAGGAAACCCATAGCCTACTTCAGTGAGAAGCTTGGAGGAGCTACTCTCAACTATGCAACATATGACAAAGAACTCTATGCCTTGGTGAGGGCCTTGCAAACATGGCAGCATTACCTGTGGCCCAAGGAGTTTGTCATCCACACTGATCATGAGTCCCTAAAGTATCTAAAAGGGCAGAGTAAGCTTAGCAAGAGACACGCCAGATGGGTTGAGTTCATTGAGACCTTCCCACACGTGATCAAATATAAACAAGGTAAGGAGAACATAGTTGCTGATGCACTATCTCGGAGGTATGTTCTCTTGACCACTCTAGATGCTAAGTTGCTTGGGTTTTAGCAGATTAAAGATATGTATGATACTGACCATGATTTCAAGGAAGCTTATGCATCTTGTGAGAAGTTTGCTGCAGGGCATTACTTTAGACATGAAGGTTTCTTGTTCTATGACAATAGATTGTGTGTACCTAATTGCTCTTTGAGAGATCTCTTTGTCAGGGAATCCCATGGGGGCAGTCTAATGGGACACTTTGGAATTGCCAAGACCCTAAACGTTTTGCAGGATCACTTCTATTGGCCGCACATGAAGAGAGATGTGGAGAGAATCTGTGGGAGGTGTGCTATTTGCAAGCATGCCAAGTCCCAAGTCCAATCCCAGGGTTTGTATACTCCTTTACCCATTCCACACCACCCTTGGAATGACATTTCCATGGACTTATTGTTGGATTTCCTAGGACTAGAACCGGAAAGGACTCAATCTTTGTTGTTGTTGATAGGTTCTCTAATGATATGATCCTGACCAGCAAAGGAACTGAGGAGATGGAACAGCTTGAACCAAAGCTTAAAGAAGAGAAAGATGGAACTGAAGACCAGCTTGAACCTGAGGAAACAAAGGACAAGGACCTAGACGTGCCACTTGGTCCAATGACAAGATCCAAGAAAGCAAGATTCCAACAAGCTCTTAACCAACTCTTATACACTATCCAGGGCAGTCTAGATTGTGCTTATCCAACCACACTGGTTGTGATTCAAGCCATCTAAGACATTCATCAAGAGAGGTGTTGTGACTTGCACTCTTTTCCTTTGTTTGGTTTTGTCCCATTTGGGTTTTCTGAACTTAGGTTTTTAATGAGGCTTGGACACAACACTCATACAAAAGCCTCTTGATGAAGCTAAGCCCATTTCTATCCCATTTCTATCCTATTTTCGTCCAGAACTCTCTTAGGAGCCTTTTCCTTATTTTCAAATTTAAACTCAGTCTTTGTTTTAATTGTTTTGTGTGTTTCCAAGAAGCTGTGCATGTACAGTCTTCTTCTCTATATATTATGGACGAAAATGATCAATAAGATCATCAAACTTTCTATCAAAAAACTTTCTCTGAAACTTGTTTGATCAAAGCTTGTTTAAGTGTATTTCGGATCTTCATCCTTACATTACAAGCAAACCTAGATAGTCTAAGAGCCTTTCCGCAACTCTTAGAAGTATTAACTCAATCCTTTACTTGTTTCATCATCACAATCGTTGGAGAGCATTCAGGGACGTGATCCTCTCACCTAGGATCATATTAAGTGGTATCAGAGCAGATCTCCATCATCAGGTTGTATCAATTTGATTCTGAAGTTTTTAGACTTTTCACCTTCTCTGATCGAATCTATTCTAAGTCTAAAACCCTGTTAGAATCGTGTTTATCTGAGTCTAATCTGAAAGTTTTCAGAGAGCAAGTGCTTGAGTGATGAAGAACAAGTATGAAGGTGATGCGGATGAGACTTGATGAGGAAGAACGAGAGACTGATGGAAGAGTGAGAGTGATTCGTGAGAGAGAGTATGAGAGATTGAGAGACTAATGAGAGAAAGAGATTGAGAGACTAAGTAACCAGAGACTTGAGAGAATAGAGAGTAAACGAGACTAAGAGAGTATGAAGGAGAGAACTTCTCTGCTTGTTTATTAACCATCGACATACAAGTGTATAAATAGGAAAGGAGAGCTACTCTAGGGTTTACAAAATATCAGAGCAAGCATGTGGAGTCAAAGGAAGGTTTGAAATGAGTGGAGCAGGAGCTATACACGCTTGGGGACAGCCTGGCCGGTCAAGGGAGAACTTTGCTGAGAATCGCCTAACAAGCTTGATGAATCTGTCCAGTGAACAGTCCAGGTTCATAGTCCAAGCTCCCCTTCCTTTCCAGCCTGTAAAGGCATAAACCTTATCCTCAGCAAGCAGCATCTCGCAGATCCTTCCCAAGATGCCATTCTGATCCCATCTTCTTCTCCAAACCATCCGAGACCCTTTCTTCACCATTGGAGCTTCTCTGTGACTTGGGATGCAAGGTAAGACCTAGGGTTGTACGGATTTAGGGTTTGGTCCGTACAACTTGACCTGGTTTTTTCACAAACCTAAAATGTCTTCAAATGGTCGAGAAATAAGTTTCCCGGGTTGGCCCGTCCGTACAGGCCGTACAGTCCGTACGGCCGTACAGTACGGACGACCCGAACTTTGCACATCGACCCATTTGATCCCAAACTTCTCCCAAGCCTTCTTCCTTCATAGTAAACCCCTCCTGAACCTTGTTCTAGCTCTTCATAAGCTTCTGGACCCTCCTTAGACCTTGATCAGTCTCTAAGTGGGTTTTGCCCAAGCTTTGCACATTAACCTTTAGTGAGATGGTTTATCACTTCAGGTTAACACTCCCCCTCAAGCTTGACTCTATATATCCATAGTCAAGCTTGGAACCCTGAAGTCCCTCCTCGTTAAAACCTTACCAAAGAAAACCCTCCTTAGGGATAAAACCTTGGCAAGGAAAGAGTAAGTTTTTTCAAGGCCTAGGGATTGGCCATTGAGCCTTTGTGCCTGAACCAGTGTGGTTGGACACAAAGGACTCTGGATCGTGGCCTAAACTCGTGCAGCCAACAACACAAGGCTTGCACACTCATAGAACTCGGCTTGACCACTTCATAGACCCGGTTTGGGTCTCCCCCTCTCAACTGACTTCAAGGCCACCTTAGAGAAGCTAGGAAACGACCATGATCATCTTCTGTGAGGCTCAAGCACTGGTAATGGTACCTGATACATTATCCCAAAGGTGCATCAGTACTTATCAAGATTAGACAAGGCTCAAAGTTTAAACAAAACCAGAGATTCTAGCAACTTAGACAATCTTCTAAATGAAGCAAGGTATCAATGATGGTTTCAACTAAGGCTCAAGAACTAGAACTTATTCCATTTAACAATCAGAACCAATCTATTCAAGCATTTTAAGAACCATAGAAATGATGAATGACTTGTAATAGACTGAGTTCAAGTTACTTCCCTTTTTGTTTGGATGAGGAGTGACTGCTTTGTCACTTGAATCCCTCACACTTGGCTGGTTGCAACCTCTTCATGGCAACACCAACTTGATGGGAGGTGTGTGGAGCTTTCAGCTTCAGTTTTCAATCACCTCACCACAGAGGCCGCATTGAACTGAGCTTTCATAGACACACAACCAAGGCTGCTCTGAACAGCCTCTTTACATAGACACGCTACTGCCTAGACCCGGTTTGGTGATCCTTTGTTGAAGTCCTTGCACGGCTTGATACTGGACCATGGATCATGTACATTTAGACTCCCCCTCAAGCTTAACTCGAAGACTATGGGAGGAGCTAAGCTTGTGAGATTAGTGTATACAGTTCCCTGGTCTTAAGGAACCATCAGTCTTTCCAAGACTTGATGTCCTAACCCTTGTGAGTTTTGGCTCTCTTCCTTATACCAGGAATAGATGGTGTTTGAATCACCTTAAGAGCCCTCACAAGGTAGTCTCTCATTGTATGATCACCCACTCTACACTTCTTGTAGACTTTGGGACTGATACGTCCATGTGGTATCATACAATGGCATCATCCTCTCATTACATATTCAATCACACTACACTTCCTGTAGTTTATGGACTGACTCGTCCAGTGATGATATGCAATGGCATTAGATCAGTATCATGTCACCTTGGTTTGGTTTGTCACTGTACTTCTTGTATACCTAACAGCACCACAACTCAATGCAAGATTAGATCATCCCATTGGGACCAAACCAAGATCACACATCCGGTTTGATCACCAATGCCTCAACAAGCTATGATCTTGAAACACGCTAATCACAAGAACAAGATCAAGCACATTTCAATCTCTAAAGAGCAATGTATGCTTTCAACCTGGCTCTGATACCATGTGAACATTTTAGGATAAGGAAGATTCATGCTTTAAATAGCTTATTGAGAAACTAATAGCTCATAGAGCTTTATTAAAAGACTAAGAAACTAAAGTGAATGAAGATTTAGATTGTCACCAAGATAAATGAAATTTTGATTGATTCATAAATAATAAGGAGAAGGCTGCTCGTGCAGCCAAGGTTGTCTTAAACACAAGACATTACACATATTTTATACTAAAGCTATCTTGCTAAAACCTAATCTTCATGGGCTTGAGACATCATAAGAGGCTTGACCTTTCCTTTTGGGCTTTTGTCTAATATTCCCCCGCAAACTTAGCGTGGATGGAACATTTACGCGCAGTTTGAAAGCACATAACAAAGATGATTGGAAGGAACAGAGTAGTCAAAGCAAGAAGGCTGTGATGTAGTAGATGGCTTGTTGGAATGATCAGCAGAAGCATGATCACATGGAGCTAAAGGTTGAATCTTCAATTCACATCATGTAGAAATTGTTTGGTCTATACTTGGAGAGTATCACATGGCTTCACTCAGAGGTTTCTTTTGAACTTGGAGAGCTTAGTTGATCTCACTCAGAGGTACATTGTGACCTTTCTTTCTCACTAAGAGTCTGGGTTTACTTTACCCGCTAAACTCATCAAATTTGTCTCATAACAAGAGTGACCTTCCCGTAACAACTTGAATCATAACCACTATCTATCTTCCATTCAATAACCAAGTACAGTCTGCTTTTGACCTTCTGATTTTTTCTTCTTTGCTATTTTATCAAACACCTTGTGTGCAATCATCAAATCATGAACTTGCAGCCATAATCCCATAGTTATCAAGCCAAAGACAGTCCTATTGCATTCTAGATCCACGATTCCATGCCTAAATCTAAACCAGTCAGCCAATATCTCTCTCAAGCTATGATAAAACGTTTATCCCTTGAAGGAAGCTCAGAGATTACCATGGATAAGATATGGCTGTGATAACTTGATGAAACGCAGCTCTGTGGAAGATAACAAGTTGCAGCTTTACTCTGTTGACACCTTCAGCAAAAATCTTCTTCTTTTTTTTTTTGGTTGAAGACATCCACGTCTTGTTTCTTTCAGCTCCCTGAGATGACGACAAGTTGGGAAGCTCTTGACTGGTTCTGTACATCTCTCCGAAAGAGTCACAACAGCAGCTTGGCGAGGACGTGGTGAAAGTCTTAGCCTTGGCCGCAAGTTTGAATCTTTAATGAGAAAAAGGGTCTTCTGTAAGAAGCTTGTGAAAATAAAATGCATCTGAGGATCTAATCCCTGGTGCTCTGATACCATGAAAGTTTTCAGAGAGCAAGTGCTTAAGTGATGAAAAACAAGTATGAAGGTGATGCGGATGAGACTTGATGAGGAAGAACGAGAGACTGATGGAAGAGTGAGAGTGATTCGTGAGAGAGAGTATGAGAGATTGAGAGACTAATGAGAGAAAGAGATTGAGAGACTACGTAACCAGAGACTTGAGAGAATAGAGAGTAAACGAGACTAAGAGAGTATGAAGGAGAGAACTTCTCTGCTTGTTTATTAACCATCGACATACAAGTGTATAAATAGGAAAGGAGAGCTACTCTAGGGTTTACAAAATATCAGAGCAAGCATGTGGAGTCAAAGGAAGGTTTGAAATGAGTGGAGCAGGAGCTATACACGCTTGGGGACAGCCTGGCCGGTCAAGGGAGAACTTGGCTGAGAATCGCCTAACAAGCTTGATGAATCTGTCCAGTGAACAGTCCAGGTTCATAGTCCAAGCTCCCCTTCCTTTCCAGCCTGTAAAGGCATAAACCTTATCCTCAGCAAGCAGCATCTCGCAGATCCTTCCCAAGATGCCATTCTGATCCCATCTTCTTCTCCAAACCATCCGAGACCCTTTCTTCACCATTGGAGCTTCTCTGTGACTTGGGATGCAAGGTAAGACCTAGGGTTGTACGGATTTAGGGTTTGGTCCGTACAACTTGACCTGGTTTTTTCACAAACCTAAAATGTCTTCAAATGGTCGAGAAATAAGTTTCCCGGGTTGGCCCGTCCGTACAGGCCGTACAGTCCGTACGGCCGTACAGTACGGACGACCCGAACTTTGCACATCGACCCATTTGATCCCAAACTTCTCCCAAGCCTTCTTCCTTCATAGTAAACCCCTCCTGAACCTTGTTCTAGCTCTTCATAAGCTTCTGGACCCTCCTATTGATATGAAGAACCAAAAGAGAGACTAAGAGGACAAATGGAAAAGAAGAGAACTCATCAACTTGCTCTACAAGTAATTTCGTACATACTTGGATCACAAGGTTTCTAGTCTGACCCAATGACTTGGAAGACAAGGCAAGGAAGCATTGTCGACCAAGATACACTTCTGGAGACTTAGAAGACCGTTGGGGAGCAAGATATATCTGTGACAAGTTGAATTTGAAAGAGTCACATGTCTTGCTAAGCAATAGAGCTGTTGGAGGTGCTGTCACTTTCACAGAGCAGAAGCAACTTATTCTAATATTTCCTCTTCGTTTTCTTCTGAATGTCTCTCTCTTGTCTCTTTATTAATATGTAAACAAGCATGAAATGAAGTAAGGATTTCGTATCCTCCTTTCACTTTCTCTCTCTCTCTCAATCTCTCTCTCTATCTCTCTCTATTCTGTCCAGAAATGTGTTCTTGAGTTCATCTCTCTTGTTCTTCACTCAAACTCAACCAAACTCGACAATTCTCTTCTATTCTCATCATACTTTCATAATTCTAACATGGTATCAGAGCTTAAAGCTCCTATCCTTCTTTATATTCCGCAAATCTACTCTGGTTTTTCTCTGTGTTTTTTGCTCTGTTTTGCTCTGTTTTGCTCTGTTTTGCTCTGTTTTACTCTGTTTCTCTTCCCAAAATTCTCTGTGTTCTACACTCTCAGAGCATCTTATTAGAATGAAGAAGAAAATGCTAGTGATGGAGTTCACACTGGCATGTCTCAGGAAAAGGGGTGTAAATTCCTAACCATGAAGAATTTGACCATGAAACCAATTTCCCTACATTCTACACTCATCAAGGTCTCGCGGCGAATTGGAATCAGTCCAAAAAGAGTTATGGTTTGGAAGTTACACCAGTTACAAGTTGCAGGTGTTCTGCTGCCCTCTCAAGCAAGAGTGATTTGATCTAGAGTGGCTTGGAAGGCAAGGAAGCTGAGAGGCTTTCTCAGCTCAACCTGAGAACGCCTAAGAGAGCTTCTAGAAGGAGATTTGAAGTTCAAATGTGGATCTACAAGTTCAAATTCAAATTGGAGTTGTTGGGAGTGGTTATTACTATTCCTTTCATTTTTACCTTGTCTTCTTGTCTCCTTGTCCCCTTTCATGCAAGTTTAAACTCTATATATATGTTGTAACTTGATTCTGAATTAAGCAAGAAATAAGAGACAATCTTATACAAAATTCTTGTATCTCCATCTCTTTACTAAGTGTTCTTCAAGTTCTTCACAATGTAGAGAGGTTGTGATACACGATTTAGGATCTGCCTAATGGCACATCATTGCTTGCCCATTCTACTCTAAAATCACCTCTAAACTCTTAATTAATCTTCTCTTACTCTAGCTTACTGATTCTATCTCTTTTTAGTCTTAAGCACACAAACTATAAGTGTTGTGTTACTTCACAAGGATAGATTCATACTAGAGATAGTTTAATTCTAGTTCTTGTATCAAACTCACAGCCACTTTATCTTGTTAGATTCAGATGGTGTGTAGAGTGTTTTGCTGAGAGGATTCAATCACAAGTTGATTGTCTCTTCCTTGTAGTTGTGAGTTCTTGTTGTTGGTAGAAGGGAATTCAGTCGCAAGTTGACTGAATACTCTCTTGACATGAGACAAACACTCATGAATTCTAACATGGTATCAGAGCCTTGTTGCTCTTCTTGGGATGAACTCACTTCTTTTGTGTCTGTTTCTTCATCTGAAACTCTCTCTCTCTCTGACTCAAATTAGTTTCGAGGAGCTATGTGGCTAGGATTCAAAACTTGGACAGTAGAGAGTTTAGATGAGTTATGATTTCAAAATTTCAAAATCTAAGTGTTTACTCAAGATGCAAGTCTTTAAAAGTTTTTTTTTTTAAAATCAATGACTCTCCCCTTGATCTCCTCATTGTTTAAGCTTTTGGATGAAAGAATAAAGTCTGTTCATACCAGCTTGAGGGAGGGAGAAAAGATTAAACTTGTGTCTTGAAAAACACTTGAAAAAAATCGATTTCAAAGATATGTGCGTTCTTTGAAAGGATTTTGAATTCTGAAAAATGTTTTGCATTGTGATTTCAAACTCTTTTATTCCTCTCCTCTTGTTTCTCTTAATAAGCTTGGGCTATTAAGTCTGTACAAATATATGCTTGAGGGAGGGAGAGTGATTAAAAGATTGTTTTGAGTTTGAATACTCTTGAAAATATTTTGGAAATTGATTTTTCTTATGAAAAGGTTGTGGAAAGTATTTTTTAAAATTCTGGAAAAGTACTTTAAAATTTTTTTTTGATAAGTTCTTGATGAATTCTTTGTTTATTAGAACCATTGTAAAAGGATTTAATTCCTTAGGAAATTGCTTTAAATTACTTTGCAAGATTTCTTTGAAAGAAAAGGTTTTCAAACCATTTGTGAAAAGGTTTTCTTCTCTTGGCCTTTAGGCCTTTGAAATTGGTTGATGGACAAAGAATTGTGTTCCATTCAACCCTTGTTCTTTCCTCCAGAAATCACCTTTGTGTGATCTAATCTCTTAATGAGTTATTTTTGTTGTTAAGGTTGCAGGAATCCCTTGAAAGGAACATGTCCTTGCATCCATGTAATGAAAGACTGGTTGAGAAGTCATTGCCTCTCCAGAATTGGTGATCAACCATGAACGCCTTAGAGCTGTGGTTTGATGTTTTGCTCAGCCATAGAACCTTGAAGGTCATGGACTGAAGATGCTTCCGCTTATACTCTCCATCTCACCATTATCCACTACACTTTTGGTTACTTATACTCTCAGTCTTGTTATCATATTCTTACAATCTCTTTCTCTCATTTTACAATGATCATTCACTCTCTCTGGCACTCTTGGAACTTCCACAAGCGTGAGTGTGCCCTCACTAGGAAGTTCCACCACTGATTCTGTCTTTGATGTTCTAAGTTCACAGATTCAAATGACTGATATGATCATAGTCTCATTGAGGCATGAAGTTAAATGTATGGGCACAGAACATATCTGAAGTTAGAACCGATTTCCCCAGCTTGAAGAACCTGGTGTGAAGAGTCTGGTGGAAAGTTGATGGATCAGCTTGACAGAAGGAGTATGTTGCCTGGAGGTGCAAGCGCATACTGAAGTTAGAACCAATGGAGACCTTTTGGGTGAAGTTGATGGATCAGCTCAGATGTGACTGGTTCTCTCCCAGTTTGATCATGGACCATGCCATAGATCATTCTACTAATACTCTGGTTACTCATTCTCTCACTCTCTTGTTACTCATTCACTTATTCACTGGTTACTTTTCTTAAATCATTGGGATCAGAATTGGTGAGTTATCAAGGTCTGATCCTAGTGTGTGTGGTCTAATTCTTGCTGGAGTTTGAGTGGTGTTTCAGGTACACAAGTGTTGTCTCTGTTCATCACCAGTCCAAGACAAAGAATAAGGACATTGTCCATGCTGATCAGAGCCTACACATGATGTATATTCCTGTGTCATTCAGAGCCTACATATGATGTACATTCCTGGCCATGGAGAGATGTTTTGTGTGTGAAACCGGTTGAAGAAGCGCAGCCTGTTTGGGTGTTGAGCTCCTGGTTCAAAAGACTTACAAGAGGCAGTGGAGAAAAGACTAAGGGAGGAACCGGTTGACTTAAGCGCAGCTGTAGGGGTGATGCGCTCCTGGTTTCAATACTCAATGTGCTCACTTCCAAGCTTGATCCTTCACTTATTCTCTCCGGATCATGCTTGAGGAGGGGTA
>CAJHQP010010989.1:0-16636 GCA_905132765.1 Moricandia arvensis
AAACTGGTAATAAATAGGCTTTATCAAGGGTGAGTCAAGCTAGTATTTGCTAAATTGTTGGTAGAATGGACTTGGATTCTATACTAGGATAAGGTACATAAAGTTTCTCTAAGATTGACATTTGTTTGATGTGGTTGCAACATAGTGAAAGTGATAATGATAAGCTAGAGATTTTGTGAGTCCCTATTTTTCAAACCTCTTCCACAGGTTTACCCGTGTTTCGCGTGAGGACAAGCAAAAGCCTCAGGGAGTTGATAGATCCTGATATTTACCACTTTTGGGCCATGATATAAGTCCCATTTAGATTCTATTATATGTGTCTGGAGTTGTTTGAGTGTTTTCATATTCAAGTACATTTTAGAGAACTTTGGTGATTCTCGAGCTTTTGAGATGCATAACTGCATAATGCGTCAGAAGTTTAGCTATGGATGAAAACTTCCTATGGTGAGATTGAGATGATCCCTATAATCAAGAAACAATTTTGAATTATATTTCCAATTCCACCGGTTTGAGGTCAATCAGCATCATATAACAGAAGTTATGTTCGTTTTACTGAAGAGTGGTTTGTCTGCTTCGTGAGATGAAGCTGTCGAGGAGACGAAGGAGTGTCGATCGATGACACATCCTTGTTGTCGATCAACGATGAACCCAGAAGTCGGGCCGAGTATATATCAAGACCGACTAAAGCCTAGAAGCCACCACAAGTTATCATAATACCTCTGGACGACCCAAAATCTTATTTATGTGTTTTCTAAGCCATTGTTGACGGCGACGCTATCTAAGCTTTCTTTTATTCATAGTTCTAGGGTTAGGAGAGAAGGGAGGAACTCATTCAGAGTCCTCTTGGAACTCCTTTGGTTTTATTATTGATTTTTATTCTATTCATCTATGATTTTTGTTTCTTTCATTATGGCATAGTAGATCTCTCGTTAAATTTAGGGTTCACTATGGTATTAATGGATTAGCCAAACAATATAACTGCTAGGGTTGCTTATGTATTTCTATACCAGGGTAGCATGTAGTACTAGGATCTGGAATAGTTAGAAAAGCACGACAGTGTGACTGATTGTTTGAACCTAGAATCATAGGACAATTGAGAGGCACAAGAGTGCAAGCAATTAACAGAACCCGAACTCTTCTGGATAGATACCTAGGCACATACGAGAGTTGTTCTAGGAATCTAGTTGAACATAATTGATTAGGTCGTAATACTTGATTTATGTGAGCATCGGTCGACACTAACTCAATAGCATTGATCGACGGTCTATTCCGAGTTCTCAACGAGAGTTGAAATAAAGACATAAATCATATGACATATTCATCCTTGATATCTTACTATTTGCATTTGAATTCTAGGGTGTAAAAGCCTTAGCTATTATCCTCTATATTCCACTTACCTAAACCCTAGATCTAGCTATTTCATGAAACTGTTTACAAACCTAAATCAATCAGTCACATATTTCATTATTTACTGCTTTATTAAACATCTTGCCTAGCTTAATCGCAACTGCATTGAGTTTATTGTGTGGACACGCTCCCTATGGATTCGATTCCTAAGTACTAGACTGAACCTCTTATTTGGAGAGAGTAAAGTTGCCCTAGGGTTAATTTGAGCATATCAGTTTGCTAGGGCGTTGGCCTGGGAGTTCAGCTCTGGAATTTGTGTAAGCTTGCAACTCCAAAACTTGTCGATTAGGCGTTTAGATATTACAAAATATTTAGCCATATTGGCATCTTTTGTATGATATTTTTCATGCGCTTGATTAACGATCAATTGGGTGTCACATAATACCTAGATGTTTTCTGCTCCCATTTATCTGGCTAGGTTGAGTCCGGCTATTAAAGCCTCATACTCGCTTTCATTATTAGTCACCTTGAAGTGGCATCTTACGGATCTTGATTTCGTGTCTCCTACTAGAGAGGTGAGAACTATGCATACTCCTGATCCTCTCACGTTGCTAAATCCATCCACATAGAGTTTCCATTTTCTCAATTGATTGTTATCCTTTCGGATGTTAACCCATTGTTCCACTGCAGGGAGCACGGCTGGGGAAAACTCACCCACGAAGTCAACTAATACTTACGACTTGATGGCTGTGTAAGGTCTAAAGATTATGTCTTATTCCCCAAGTTCTATTGTCTATTTGGCTAATCGGCATGAAACCTCGGACTTGTGGAGTATTGCTTTGATGGGTTGGGAAGTTACCAGATAATTTGGATGAGCATGGAAATAAGGGTGTAGTCTCTCGCTGCTATAACCATTTACAATGCCAATTTCACGTGATTGTACTGTGTTTCTACGTCGTGGAGTGACTTTCTTACATAGTACACATGATACTGCTTACATTTTTCTTCTCGTACGAAGACGGAATTCAGTGCTTGCTCTGATACTACCAAGTATAGCATCAGTACTTCTTCGTCCTTGGGATTTGATAGCATGGGAGGCGTGGTGAGGTACTCCTTTAACTTGTTGAGGGCATTTTCACACTTCTCATCCCAGTTGAAGTCTTTTGGATTGTTAAGGGCTTCAAAGAAGGCATGGAATTTTTTTGATAGACGTGAAATGAACCTCCTCAAAGTTGCCATTCTTCTTATCAACTTTGCACCTCTTTTAGGCTTCATGGTAAAGGAAATGCGTGGATTGCTCTTATTTTTCATGTGTTAGCCTCGATACCACAATGCGTGACTATGTACCCCAAGAGGAAATTACTTTAAAGGAGCACTTGGAGGGATTAAGTTTTGTGATGTATTTCATCAAGGTTGATAATGCATGTTGTAGGTAGATTATATGATCTTGGGCTTCCAGAAACGAGTATACCGTCTATGTAGACTTCCATGGTATGGCCGATATGTTCTGCAAACATCATATTTAACAATATTTGATAAGGGGATCCGATATTCTTCAAGCCAAAAGGCATAACCTTGTAGCAGTAGACGCCCCTTGACTTCATAAAGGAAGTTTTCTCATTTGTTGTCTTGGTGCATGAGTATCTTGTTATACCCGTAGAAGACATCCATGAAGCTCATCATTTGTTGTCATACCGTTGCGTCAACTAGCTTGAAGATGTGACTCAAGGGAAAGTATCCTTTGGGCATGGCTTATTAAAGTCGGTGAATTTTGTGAAGACTCGCCATTTGCCATTTTGCTTCCGTACCATGACGACATTTGCCAACCACTTAGGGTATTGCACTTATCTTATAAACCTGTCATTAAGTAGGTCTCAGACTTTGTTGTTGATGATGGCGCCTTGATATGGGGCAAATTTCTTTCTTTTATACCTTATTGGTTGATGTTGAGGGTCGACTTGAAGCTTGGGCATGATTACTTTCAGGTCTTTGCCAGGTATAACCACATAGGAGGAGGCTACTGGCTTTGTTAGACAGGAACTGCCAGTAGCATCCCTTCTTTAGTAGGCTGTTTACTTACATCTTCAGTGAGATGCAATCCTCCGTTTTATGATTGTAGTCATTATGGAATTCGTACCATCATTTTGTATTCCAGAATGCTTATAGTGCTTTCATCTTCTAAGGACACTTGACCTATGGCCCATCTACCTTGGAACTTTAATCAATTCTAGTTTCGAGATGGTAATTATAAAGCCCACGGCTAATTGGCCTCCCTCACCCTTTCACTCATCATGTGGCCCTCATTCCGTGCGACGGGCGTTACGTTAAATTTTCAGAGGCTCGAAAGTCTTGTTTACTGACACTGCAATCACCACATGATATTTCCCCATGCTTTGCCCTAACTTACACAGTAACGCGAATCACTTCCCAATAGGTCACACATCCTTACACTACTTCATCTCAAGCATGCTTAACTCTAGAGTTCTTTCTAAATGTTTGAGGAAAAGGTAAATGCACTTTGTTGACATAGGTAGCCAAATTAATTCTTTTAGCCTTTCACTATATGCAACAAAACGAGATGTTCCAGTTCACCCCTCTCACATAAAGCAACGTTCTCATTACGCCCTAGGATCGTCACCCCTGTTAGTGTGAGCCCTCACAGGACTCCACACTCGTCAGGTTCCAGCTCTGATGCCACTTGTAGTGCCCTGATTGCCCATGGCTAATGGGCTTCCCACACCCTCACACTTGGCATGCGGCCCCATTCCGTTTAATGGGTGGTGCGTTAGTTTTTTGGAAGCTCCAAAGTCTTGTTTACTGTCCCTGAAATCACCACATTACCTTTTACCTTGTTTTATTCTAACTTAAAAAGTATTTGGAATCACTTCCCGATAGGTCACTCATCCTTCCACTACTCCAGCTCGAGCACGCTTAACTCTAGAGTTCTCTCTGGATGTGTGACCGAAAAGGTAAATAAACTTTAGTGACATAGATAGCCAAATCAATTATTTTAAGCCTTTCACTATATACTACAAATTGAGATATTATAGAGATATTTTTGGGGTCAAAATCAACATCTAAAATCCTCCGAGAAATTGTGACTTAAGCGAATATGAACCGGAATCATCAAAGAAAACTCATAAGAATCATCAAGAACTACAACGAGGAAACCTTCTCCTTGATCGTTGATTGGATCCACCACTTGATGACTGATTTGTTCCGCTCAAGAAATGAAAATGTCATGAGAATTTCTCTTAAAACCTACGAAAACATGTCTCGCCAAGATAATAATGAAATAACCTTCATAAAAACCCCATGAGTAACATGAAGAAACTTTCACTAAAGATTAAAATAAAAGTGATTTTTTTTCTCGTAAAATCCGCGGAAAATTGCTACTTTGACGTCGGTCGCCCACTACTTTCGAATAACTAAAACATTTGATATGAAACAGTCTACGGGGAAACAAGATTGGTATCATGCAAAATGACTTCACAATACGGAAATATGAACGAGGCGCAAGCATTACAAGTAATTTATGAGCAACACGCTCCATTTACTTTTATGCTTAGCCCTTCTTATAAAACTTACATGAAACATCCGTTGTATAGTCAAACCTAGTTAGACAAAGCAAATTTTGACAATAAACATAAAAGGTTTTATGAAGAAGTGTTTTAGACGATTCATGTAAAAAATATACATATGATTCGTCTTCTGACTACAAATTTAAAATTTTTCTCTTTCGCACTACGATCTAGCATAACACGTCCTTCAGCCTTAAGGTTCTTTAGCTTCTGCCTCTCAACCCCCTCGGTTACAGCCGAGCAATCCATTACCATGCAACTTACTCCCAATGAATTCGGCGTCAAGCCTCTTAGGCTTCGTCTTCCTCTGTGATGACAAAAAATAAAATTCAATGAAGGCATTTCAGAACAGCTTTCGGGACTGAACCAAAGTTATAAGAAACCTATTTTTATACGACTAAAGGAAGCATGATACAAAGCACTCATCGTATGAATGAAACCTGAAGTGGAATCGTTTCATACCACAGCGGTCGCCTTAACGAAGAAAAATCCGGCATACTTTGCCTATCACTATCAACAAAACAACTTTGGCCCTCGGCCAATTACACCCTCCCTGAAAGCCCAAACCAGAATTCGGCATTCCCTTTAAAGAAAATTCTAAACTAGTATGACCTTAATGCTAACACGAAATCGGCGTGGTCTGATCCTCGACCTTTAACACCCCCGGCTATACGGCTGAACATAACCTTCACACCAAGCCAAGATATTTGAGAAACCAACACTCCATCTAATCACTCCACGGAAAAACGAAAATCTACAATACGCCTAGAACCGCCGAATGATAACTATAGCAACAGAATTTTTGTAACCCAAAAAACGTAAACCATACGATAAAGTCTTCATAACAGAAATATGAACTTCTCGTGAATTAACCAAGTTCCACATGTTTCACATAGGACTTTTAGTCCACAAATATTTACCCATAAAACACGACATACGAGGAAACACTCGTAAGAAAGCGCCCAGAGCTATACAAAAACATTCTCCCTAAAAATACACAAAAAATCCCAGAAGGCCAACTCCTCATAGAACACAGTGACAGAAAATGTTTCTTCCAATGGACAAATTTAGGCGACCCCTTGGTCTTACTTCCTCGATCAAAAATCGAACAATTTAACATCCAAACAGACACAATAGTTTGGTTGTGAAACATCCGCGAACAAACCAAAATGTTTCTCGACCACAAGGTCAAAAAAGACCTTCTCCCCGACACATAAATATCTCAAAGCCCGCAACATTTCAAACAGAAACGTGGCATACCAAAAAAACTTCTATACAAAAAAACACATTTGAAAAATTTACTATAAAACAAACCTGGAAAGCAAAACTCCTCAAGAGGAATAAGCTATTTCCCAGGGAAAAACTCACGCTACCTAACGGTCAAATCTCCTCGATCTCAAACCCAACACAGTAACATTTCTCGAAAGCAGACCCTTCAAGATGGTTCAAACTCAAACAGTAAGCTCACCAACACATACCACTCTGTTTGTTGCTGATCACAAGAAACGAACTCTAACGTCCTATACATACTTAGCCATCTCCCCCATATAGATAGGCTCTCGAACATGTGACACAAGGATAATAGCGCGCTATAAAAGAAATCCAAAATTTTGGTCACTATCTTCCAAAACTCTTCCCGCGGTCCGAGATTTGTCTTTGGGGAGATGCTCGGTCCCGATCGATGCAAGTCACATAAACTGAGAACTTTTCGCAGACTTGAAAATCGAACGGAATCAGGTTGAAATCGCAACGGTGATTTAAGCCAAAACAGTCATCACATACCATAAACCAATAGTAAGCCTAGGTCTTGCCCTAAACCCAGAACACTGGTCTCGAACATCTCAAAGCATAGTATCAAGATACCTAATACTAGATTCCAAAACATGTCCCTTCGTTTGTACATGGGCGTTTTCGAAACTATGTGAACGAAAAACCTTTGTACATTCTCATCTAATGCAACAACAAATATAACGATCTGCTTAGCGTCAAAAATGAGATGACAAATCATACTTTTTCTCTTTATATATGTGTATATCTGCACTATGCGTAAAAGGTAAATTGTAATTTATAATTCCGAAATAAATAACATAAAGAGCTAATTTCATGGCCAAGAAAGATCCAACAGAAAATTCCTTCTGCAGCATCATGCTCGAAAATCTTAACACAATATAAAACTAGGCCATAAAGATTTCACTGGGAAATAGGTCGTAAAAATATTAACTCCAAAAATCTTTTTAAAAAGAGCACGTAAGCTGCCTTTATAAGGTGGAGGCCCAATCTAATAACATTTCATTCTTATAATGAAAGTAGAGTAAATCATCCACTTCAACTTTCAGATAGAACTTTCTTTTGGGTCTGTTTGAGTTTGGTTGATCCAGTTTAATATTTTTCCCATCTTTACCAAATCAACCATCTGGGCCGCAACCCCAAAATTAAAACAGACCAAACAAAGTAGTTAATTGTTGAGTAGAAATGAAATATTTGTTAGTTATTGTACAATTCATTTGTCTTTTTCATGTAAAATATCTAATTAATTAATATTATACTTGTAAGGCTGAAGTATCTTTCAACTTCAGATATTTTGATTTACCTTGCGATGGCTATGCACGCAAGCACGTCTTTGAAGGATGATCCTACACGTATATGGCCTACTGTCCCTGAAAGTTTAAACCGTCTTTGATCATTCTTTCTTCTTTTCCTTTTTGAACAAATCTACGTTCCGTTGCGAAAACATAAGACAAAGAAAAAGTAAGTTTTTTTCAATAAAATATAATATAAATACCTCCCGTTTAAAACGGGAAATAATTCTGGTTACAAAATCAATTTGAACATAAGCCTCCACGTCTATATATTATAATAACTAGCTTCGTCCAACCACTAAATCCGACACATTTTGCTAATCTGTTTTTAATAAACATTAGAAACCGATTTTCATTCTCAACTGTTAACAATAATCAGCGAAAAAGATTTTTTTTGTTATTTCGGATACCAAAAATTCCCGTATCATCTCTGGAGTAGCTAGGTATCGATGATCTCCTCAAACATTATAAATGTCACCTCCATTATGTACAGATGTTATCGAAGAAAGAAAATTAGAACACATACCTTTTGAAAATCGCTCCATTCTTGGCTGAACTTCAAAAGCGCCAAGGCCCTTCGATGACCGGAAAAGAAAAGGCCTCCACCGAAGGACGGAAAGAAAGAAATCGGAAATGAGTAAGCCGCCGCAACGTGAACCTGAAACTGCTCGAAGACCTGCAGAATAAGCTTAGTGCGGACAACACTACCATGACCGACCGAAGGGAGACACGGAACTGGGATGTGTGCCACAACGTATGGCGTCACCAACGAAAGCAGAAGAAACCATATACCATTCAAAATCCTCAGTGATGACTCATCCCCAAATGCCACATTCAAAACTGAAGAACGTATAGCTTAAACAGTCAAGGATTGCTCAGTGACAACAGAGCAATCAATCCAATACACAACCACGATCATAAGACCACAGAAACCAGTCGACAAGGCTTCGAAATCGAACAGGAACAATAAGCGGGAAGAGAAAGACCAAAAAGGATGGAAGTCTCAATGGCGCATTGGAAAACCATAGACGGTCGACCCCGTGCAGCTGGTTCTTCCACGAGCCACTACCGCAAACAGAGTTACACACCACTGCCTTTAGCTAAGCTCTTAATCAAGCTACAGAGAGCTCCAATACACCTATGGAAGAGACAACCAGGATGCGCCTTCCCATGACACCGAGGGAAGGACAACAAAACCATTATCACCATCGCGCTGTCGCATTCTAATATACCATGATTTTTATCACTTTTAGACTATGGTATAATTCCTATTTAGAGTCTTTTTCTTACAAAATTTATAGTCAATATATGGGATTGGAGTCTGTTTCAGAGTATATTCAGGTTAAGGTATTTTTTGGAGAACTTTGGAGATTATGGAGCTTTTTGAGGTGTAAGACTGCAAAGATGCGTCAGAAGTTTATCTATGGATGGAAGCCTTTACAGGGTGAAATTAAGCTTATACATTTTCACAAGATAGAGCTTTCAGTTAGTTTTCCAATGCCATCGGTTTGAGGTCTATTTGATGGTTAGCTCTAAAGTTATGATTGTTTTACTGATGATTTGTGTGTCTGACTCGCGAGAGAAGCTTTCGAAGATTTGAAGACGTGTCGATCGACACTATACCCTTGGTGCACTTGACACTGATGAGAGAAGACATGAAGAGACTATTTCAAGAACGACATGGGCCCAAAAGTCACCACAAATTATAGAATTGGCCATGGTCGACTTAATACCTAGTTTTATAGTTTTCTAAGCCATTGTTGACGGCTACGCTTTCTATTATTCTTAGTCTTAGGGTTGGAGAGGAGAGTGGAACTTCTTCAGATTTCTCATGGAACTCATTTGGTTTTATCATTTATTTCTCTTATATTTCTTTATGTATTATTTATTCAAACTATTATTTGTGTTATTGACAATCGATTAGAATTACTAGGGTTGTTTATACATTTCTACATCATGGTGGCTTGTAATACTAGGATCTAGAGTAGTAGGAACATCATGAGAGTGTGATTGAGTTTTTGAACCTAGAATCATAGGAAAATTGAGAGGCACGAGAGTGCAATGGATTAACAGAACACGAACCTTGATGGATTAGATACCTAGGCGCATACAAGAGTTGGTATAGAATTTAGTTTAAAGTTATTGATCTGAGCGCTAATGTTTGTCTAAAGAAGTTCCGATCGACACTATATAGTATCGATCGATGCTCTTCATGCATTCACATACGAGAGTTGAAATCACATGATTTAGACATATGATTAGTAATTGCATGCGAGAGATGGATTACTTGCTTATTAAATTTGAGATATATAATTGAACCTATAAAATACTTAGCATCCTTGATTGTAGTTTTGAATCTCTTGACTAATAAATTTCTAGATCTAGCGCTTCCTTCTTAATGCTTAGACTTGTACTATCCAGTTATTGATTTGTTTACTTTTTATGTTAATGATATGCTTAGTCTGAAACCGATAGCCCATTGTGTGAAATATCGAGTCTCTATGGATATGATCCTCAAGTACTACATCAAACCTCTTATTTGAGAGAGTGCTTGAAGGTTAATTTGAGAATATCAAATTTGGCGCCGTTGCCGGGGACTCTGATCATCATCATACTAGGTGTAGGATTTCGTCTAGGTTTACTAATTCTTCTTTTCTTGTGTTTTAGGTACATGCATCTGAGTACCATAAGCAACAAGGGTGAAGAGCTCTTGGAATTCTAAAACCAAGAGCTAGATGAGTTAAGACGTACAATATGTAAGTCAAAGAGGCAAGTGTCGAGCAACACCCTCCAAGCAGCAATTCACACCTCTCTCTCTCTCTCTCTCCTAGTGTCGAACGACACTCATATACCACCGATCAACACCGCACGCTGCAAGACAAAGATGGCTGCGAGACTTGTGTTGATTTAGGATGATAATGGAGACTTGCATGACCCCTACGGTCATCTGGATAATGCAGTATGTCAAAAGATAGATGCAAAAGGGGTTTCAATCCCTGAGCCATTTGCTGCTACTGAGGATGATAAAGTTCTTCGATAAAGAACGTTAGCAGAATGAATCAGACCTATTAAGTTCTATGCTAACATGTTTGCGATTCAACTCCAAAAATCTAGGGGCTGATATAAGCATGTATACTTCTCTTTTGTGGGTCAGCATCCTTTTCATGGCCTTCCTCATGAAGATCCCATGGGCCATATTGAAAAACTCGAAAATTTTGTGTTTGGTATCCAAAAGCCTGAGGGGACCGAAGACTACATCTTTTGTAAGCTGGTCAAATATTCTCTTTCTAGGAATTTAATTGGTTGAAGCTCTTACCACCAGGATCTCCCACGTTTTTGACTGAGTTCTTTGATGATTCCAGGGCTGGAGAGATGAGGATAAAATTTGGACATTTTCTCAGGGACCTACTGAAGCATTCAGAAGCTCTTGGGAAAGGTTTAGGAGATACCAAAGGGACCGTCCACACCATGGTTTCACGAAGGTTCAGCTGTTGTGAATCTTCTGCAGGGGTATTGGTTTTTGATATTATATAATGTTGGATCAGGCAAGCGAAAGAAAATTCAAGACCAAGACTCCTGAGGAAGCTAAGAGACTAAATGAAAACTTGGTGTATAACAACAATATCGAGAATATGGATATGCAAATGATGAAATCGGCTGCAATGGTTGAGGTCAAGACCGAAATTGGTCTTGTACATGAAGTCTCGATGGTGGAACAAGCTGCAGAGGAGGCTGAGAATCACATCAATGAAACTAGTTTTCAGGGACATATTTAGAGGGTAGAATCTAAGATGGAACGAGTCCTAGAGATTCAGCAGAAGATGAGTGCATACTTAAATTTTGAAGTTGGATTTTGTCTACAAAGATCTGAATGGAATATTTGAAGCCTTGGACGCCCATGTCAAGATGCTAGACACCCATGTTTTTCAGGCTGGCAGAACCTGTGAAGCAACAGAATCTCCAAGAAAGGGGTTTCAAGTCAAAATTTCTATGTCAGGAGCTCGCACTAGTGCCGATTGACATCATCAAATAAGAAGCGCTTGACACCCCTTGAAGAGTCCATAGGATCCTGTGATACGGTGAGAATTGAGCGACATTCAGAATTTGTTGATCGACACCCATTTTGCCCCTATGCAATACCATGTTAAGACACAAGAATCGATCAACAACCACCTATGACATATCGAGTGCCTTTACCAAGAATTAATGCACACCGCTTGAATGCAACTCGATTCCCATCTCAGACATCAAGAAGCAAACAGTGAACACCAATCAGAAACATGTAGATGCACCAGAACAAGAGCAATCAGCCCCAGCTGAAACCTCTTTCGTTGAGAGTGTCGAACGACACACACCCAGTGTGGATCAATACCCTATGGACGAACATGAACCTGTCATGGATCAGCAGGCAACAAAATAAAGAATTCCAGAGAAGAGAGTGAAATCTAAGAAACCTTATGTTCCCAAACACCTAATGAGAAAAGCTAACAAAGCTGAACTTGGATTTCACAAGAAAGGGAAGAGGTTTCCTAAGGATATGTCTTTCGAGGATGCTTATCATCAGTACATACTTGGTAATTTCTTCAGAAATAGCAAAGAGAAAGATAAGGACATTGAGCTGATGTTTAAAAAGGTCACCCGTAAACCCAAGAAGACACTAAAGAATGAACAAGATCCTGGGAAGTTTATGATTCCATGATGTATACATGACTCCAATTTCCCATACGCAGTCTGCGATACTGGATCTGCATTCAACATCATGGCCAAAGATACTACTGAATTGATAGGATTCAAGGTGGAACCTTCTCAAAATATTTTCACCTTCATGGATAACTCCAAGGCAAAATCAGTCGGCATGATCAGAATGCTAAAGTAGAGATAGGGGAATGCACTGTCCAGGTGGACTTTCATGTCGTGGAGATCAAATTAAGTTGGAAATCTTCTCTTCTTTTTGGAAGAGCCTTCATGGCTACAGTAGGGGCATTTGTGATCTAAAGAAGAATAAGATGTGTCTAACTAGTGTTGCCGAAACTGCCTTCTACGATCCTGTGGAGAAGAATACAAACGAGGAGTTTCTATCATGCATAGATCTGTATGAAGATCCAGCACCTACAGTTGATTTAAATCGCAAGACTGCAGAACCAGTATCAGCGTCGATCGACACTCCTCTGGTATCGGTTGACACCCTCTGAATTTCTAAATAGACTGAAACTGAAAAGCCTAAGTTTGGGGGAAGGGGGAGGAAGAAGAAAAGAAAAAGAATGTTGATGTTGATTTGTTGTCACTAGTTCCTTCGCGAGGTCATGAGGGAAGTATTGAGTATAGCGTGCCCCTGCAGAGGAGCTCTACAGCCTTTTACCAAGTTCAGGGTGTTATGTAATCCAGAGTTGGGAGACAGAGGGAAACCTTCCACAAGAGCTTTTTATCAATTGCATCAACAAATTAGGAAGAGAGACACTGAAAGTTGTTTTGAAGCAAATTTCCAATCTCATCTAGATTAATTAGATTTTTCCAAAACGTCAAGCTAAAGACTATAAACAAGCGCTTGATGGAGGTAACCCATCTAGTAAATTTTGAAATTTTCTCCAGACTTAAACAACATTATCCCTAGTGTTATACAGTCTAAGGTTGGCGAAGAAAATAAATCATAAGTATAAATTGAACAAGGAAAACAGTCATACCTGCCCTCTGATGTGAGTGTCGATCACCACAGTTAAGTGGCGATCAATGCTCGTGATGTAGTGTCGACCAACACCGGCCGTTTGTCGATCGATGATGTATATCAACTCTTCTTCTTCTAATTTTTTAAAACATGAAATAAAAATACAAATCAGTAAAAAATAAAAATTAAAACAATTGAACAAGGAATGAAAATAAATCTAAGGTTGGCGAAGAAAATAAATCATAAGTATAAATTGAACAAGGAAATGAAAATAAATCTAAGGTCGGCGAGGGAAAATAAATCATAAGTATAAATTGAACAAGGAAAAAACAGTCATACATGCCCTTTGATTTGAGTGTCGATCACCAACAGTTAAGTGGCGGTCAATGCTCGTGATGTAGCGTCGACCGACACCGACCGTTTGTCGATCGATGCTGGTATATCAACTCTTCTTCCTCTCATTTTTTTAACATGAAATGAAAATACAAAATCAGTAAAAAAACAAAAATTAAATAAGAATATATTAGTTATTAAATAAGTTTTTATATCTAGGCACATACGAGTCTATTTTTAATAACCAATAAAATTTTATTTAAATCATTTTTATTAATCAATTATACATTAATAAGAATATATTAGTTTATTAAATAAGTTTTTTAATTTTGGTGGAAGATGTTAAAATGTTACTTTTTAAAAAACTGAAGGAGTATTAAATAACTAAATAAGAGTTGAACTGCCAGTCCGAACATATTACAATTGAGAGTATTTTAACAAGGAAGGAATCTCTGACAAAAATAAGGAAGGAATCATAATAATTAAGACGGCAATATGATTTTTAATGAGAACGTATAAGACTTATCCATAGTATCTATATTATTATCAGAAGAATCTCTGGCGTTCCATACAATGCTATCTACGCGCTATTTATTGAATATCTCACGCGCTCCTAGTTGTGTGGACCGTAACAATTTGGGTTTGGCAATCAGACCTGATCTACTTGACGTCTCATCTCTTCCTTCTCATATTTTGTCTAACCAATAATTGACACTTCACATTCAAAGTTTTTACCTTTATTTTCTTTTGCTATGGCAAACCATATTAATATTGTATATAATTGAAAATTATATTGATGTTGATGCTTTTATCAAAGGGAAGTCTAAACTGAACACCACGACCAAACCATCTGAAACAAACAATCCATTCATTAGTTATAGGCAAAGTAGAAAATTGCGTTGAGCTATCTAACATCAGTTGAGCTGGATCGTCCATTTTTTTTGTCATCTGATAGATTATATTAAATTTAAACTAGGAAATACACACGCCAATACGAGATTAAGGCCCTACAATATCTTTTTGGGAGTCATAAGCTATACTAGTGGAAAACATTTCCCCTCAAAAACACAAGGTTGAAATTAATATAAGAAGAGGTGCATACAATTAAGCTAACACGAGGATGGAGAAGAGATCTCTACGAACTTCTAAATCAAAGGAACAATCGTCAAAGAAGTGAAAAGCATATCGTTAATCAAAAACCTAAATGAGAAAGCAAAAAACATGAAGGACTGATATTCGCATATGCAGAGAAAAGTTCTTAAGACAAATTCAATTAAGAACCACGAGCATGTCACACACTTAAGAATAAGCCTTCCAACTGTAGAAAATCACAAAAACACGGATCTTTCCCCCCATCAGACGTAACGGACGAAGAACACGGTTGACAATCAACCATTCAAATAGTTTGAACTATCTATCCAACAAGTAAAATGTTTTTGTACTTTATTTTTAAAACTTATTTTTATTTAAAGAACCTTTTAGCTATTCTAGTTTATCTCTACAACTCTGAAAATAATAATTAAACCGAGTTCAAGATTTTCGTTTTTCTAAAATGGTAAGCAACATAAATATAATATTTTGTCTTTTTTTGGATTTTGAAGTTTATGTTTATTTTTGTATATCAAATACCATTCTTGTGTTCCCAATAAAACTCTTTGGGTTAGGTGTAGTTAGATTGCGGGTTCAACTTGTTGGAAATTACATAATCCTTTTATGTTTCGCTTCCAGATCAGACTAAAATGAGATTATTCCATATCTTACTTGACATTCTAGTAAAAAATTAGATAAGTCACGTAACCACCAATATCCGGCCAATCATCTTAGAAATTCAAGAAGAGAACAAACAACAACACCACAAAATACAATCACCCACCCAAAATTATCAGAAAACAATTTATGACGACTTAGGTCCATTTTGAGCTCTTATAATACCCACCACCACCTAATATTATTGCTCCATTGTATCTTCCTTCATAGTCCTTCTTCAATCCTTTTCCTAACAAAAAACAAAAAAACAGCTGAAGAAAAAAATGAAGCTCCTTACTCAAGCTCCGGTGATCCTACTCCATCGCGATGATCGCGGTATCATCAGCACATGGATACTGTCAATCATTTCGCTACGCACAACAAACCACCACACCGGCTGCGACGAAAGCGACGCCGAGGTCTTCAAGACTTCACGAGGAGTGGGCTAGTGAAACACGGAAGGCTCAGAATTCTCTTACAACAGAAACAATCGACGGTTGGAGGATCTTAAGACCAATCTACTTCATCGCACGAACACCAACGGGAAGAATCTCAGTTACAGATCTGCGGTCTTACGAAGTCGCGGATCTCACCTTAACGATGAGTATCTTAGACTCCATGTACCTCGGCGTTCTAGGCCTCAAGAGCGCAAAGCCACGCAGACCACAGCCTTCGCTACGAGGCGCGTGCTGTAGTGAACCGCTATCCCGAGAGCGTTTAGCTGGAGGACAGGAAGGCTGCCGATAGCTGAGGTGTAAAGATCACGGGAAGCTGCATATAGTTTCTCAACTGTCTCATCAAATTTGTGGGAAATATTACATCTCTTTCCAACTCCTAAAATATCCAGTAATATCTCTCATAGTTCGTTTAAAACAGAGTACTATTACACAACTTCGTTGGCGAAAAAAAAGATATTTGACCGTCCTATCCAAGAGTATGTGAGCTCCCCATCGTTTAGTCCTCCACTTGTGACTATGGAGGGTAAATACAATCTTTCCACGCATGATGACTTTATTAACATTCTCACTGAAAATATAAAAACCAAGTTTATAGTGAAAACAAATACTTAACTAGTTAAAGCGTCATATGACATTTTTTAGAGCGAATACCCACCTTAAAACAGTTTTATAGTCAGCAAAAAAATAAAATTCTTAGATAAGGAAAAAAATGCACTAAAATAAATTTATTAGAGTGTGTAAATATATGTTTTATACAACTTTGGTTAACTTATCTAGATTTAGGATTAGATTTATTGGCGTTGGAGTTTAGACGTGAGGTTTAAAATAAAACAACACACATACAAAAATATGAAACATTATTCTGAAAATAAAAAAAATATTGGATTAATTATTTACTTAAAGGGCTCTATTTTTATAACCATAATGTTA
>CAJHQP010010990.1:0-12500 GCA_905132765.1 Moricandia arvensis
GAGTCAGTGTCCAGTTATTAAAAAAACCTTGATAGATATATGAGATGTTTTGAAATTTTAGTATCTATGATTTTTTTCCTCTATTAAATTGTGGTTTCCAAATTTTACGGATCAAATTGGCCGTCTAAAACATGAAAAAACTTATCAATAAACCACTACTCTATGAGATTTTGATACCACTAAATTCTTATATAAATCTTGGTTGCCATCTGATAGATAAGGGATGTTACTAATAGTTTACTTACATTAGGCGCTGAAATGTTGTATGAGACACAGGTGGCTGGTTTGTGATGTGTTTGGAGAGTGAAAGCCCATGAAGCAGGGCTTTAGGCGCCAAATGTTGTAAGACTTTTGGAGAGCCTTTAATCGTATAGTTGGTTGAGGGTTTTTAAATGCTCTAGTGGTGCTGTGTTCGAACCATTAGTATCTTGGACAAATAACTCAGGCAATATAGATAGACTAAAGAGCTGAATAATATTTCACGGAAAGCATGCATCAATCTAACAACAAAGGATTAGTTACAACCTACAAGCCCACAACAAAAAAAAAAACATTAAGAATAACAAGAACGAAGAGACAAAACCCAAAGTTAATTTTGTTCAAGAAAATATGGTTATCAATTCAAAAGAGAAGAAAAGAAACGGTTACATTATGCATTCAACAAAAAAATCAAATAGAGATTAAACTCTGGAAATAACAAACAACAAATCCAATGTATTCAGCCACGTAGGCCAAACGGTCTGGTTCGGTTTCGGGGTCATGTATCAAGAGATATCGACTTTGCAAACGGTCATAAAAGAGCAAGTTCTTCTTCTTCTTCCCATCCAAAAGTGCTAGTGGATGGAAGGCGCATAGTTTTGGGCAATCATATAAAATAGAAGTCATAACCAGATCGATGGAGCAAAATTTGTCCCATGTCTTGTTGCCTGAATTGAAGGACCATATCACTTGGTTGGACAACAACTTCTGTGATACGCACAAACGGTTGTCGAGGTTGCACAAGACAATGGCGTAAGGATCATCATGTGAATTGGCAAATGGAGCTTTAGAGATAACTTGAAAAGCCTCGGTGTGGAGATCAAAAGATAAAATTTTGGTTTCCTGGCAATCTGTGAACCAATGAAGCAAACCATCTACAAACACGGGATCGGCGACACCAACAACCCGATAAGGAGCAGAGGGAGTAACATACCTCCAAGCATTGGCGCTGAAGTCGAAAACTTCGCATGTAGTAGCGTTGTCAAGGCCTATTTCTGAAGAGTTGTATAGCCAAACAGGCTTGTAAGTGCCTCTGGATATGTCTTTACCGAATCCAAGCATAAAAATTCCGTGGCCAAGCTTAAAGTAACTCTCTCCTTGGATCATGAGTTGCTGAAATTGGCAGAGAGGAAGAGGACGATACCATCTTGTGGCGGGGTTGACAACAAAACCGGATTGGAAGGGATGGTAGAGACAAACGAGACCGTCACAGCTATTATTGGACGCAAAGTACTCAGTTGTGTTCTCCTTATCCCAAGGAGTAGGGATATTGACTGATGAGGATGAACGCAATACCAGTGTTCTTAGAGATTCGTCAGTAGGTGCGGACACCATGAGAACATCTGGATCTCCTCCTCCTGACTCTTGACGCCGCTTCAACTGCCTCTCTTGGAAGCTTCGTGATTGGATCGTTGATTTCCATTGCTTTGATACAGACTTGAATCTCAGTAGAGATCTCACCGGAAGTCTCTCCAAGATGTTCTCTACCACGTGGTGGGGCAGCCATTCCATCATCATCAAGCTACGTTTTTTTCAGACACAATAAGATACAGAGGCTATTTAATTTTATAAACGAGATTTGACATATATATATATATATATATATATAAAGAAAAAAAAAGGAAAATCTCTCAGGGATAAGGAAAAGGATTATTCTCGTACCGACACTTTCCTTTTCATAAAAAATATCAATTACTCGATTTTCATCACATCTCTCTTCCTTCCAACGACACAGCATATCTTTCTCCTAACTCAACTCAGAAACCTCTTCCGACTTATCTCTTCTTGACGATCAAAAATGTCGAAATGACCTGCAGAAAAAAGGAACATCTATGAAAGATGAATAGGAGATTAGAAATGATTAAAAGGAGGAAGCTTTTTACCCAGCCAGACGTAAGAATGGGCTTGCAAGCTGGAAGCTTCTGCTGTGTGAACTTGGAATCTGCAAAGAATCATTTGCGAACAAAAATCTCACAGTTTAGCCATAATCTCTTCCTTTTTTTTTTGTTCAAACCAATTTTCATAAAGCTTAGACTCCATCAATAGAGTAGTTGTTCAACAAATACAATAAAAAAGCCAAACTAGCTAAAGAAACTGCTGCCTCAAAGGCAAAACAGATAACATAAACATAGATATAGGCAAACATAACACACAAGCAACTCAAGAGTGAAATCATAGTGCTGATCGGTGAGATGGCGCCACGGGAATCAGAAGCCACACTCGGTGAGCTGCCACCCGAACAAGCTGCAGCAACAAATGCATAGAAAGCAGCAAGAAGCTTGGCTACAAGGGTGATCGTGCACCTTTTTGATGAGCCTTCAAATTGTGAGGATATCCTCAACCATAAGTCCATAACAGAGTGTGGAGTTGCATGAACCACCACGGACAGACAAACAAGTCTGAAACTAAAGAGCCAAGCTTGGCTTTTTTTAATCCATCTCCTATTTTTCTGAGTAGTAATAGACCTGAAACATTAGAGAACACTACCAACATACAGAAATATTGCAATGAGAACAATGACAGATTTTGAACAACAACCTCATGCTGAGGTAAGAGAACTTCATAATGAGATAACGCAAGGCAAGACAAGTGCCTGAACACTTCAAACTGAGATAAACAGTGACTAACATGAAGCTTAAACTCCTCATACTGAGGTAATTGTCGTGATTGGTTCCTTAAACGGATGACAAGGAATTTGAATCTAAAGTAGGTTCCATCCCAATTAGAATCATCTAAACGGGTCACAAAGACCATACCTTTCGAAAAGAAAGTTAAGACCCTGGAGAAAAAATGATGTTTTTCCCAAATAAAAGCAGAGATCCAAGATCTGCAACCAGCAGTAAGGAGAAGCAGATGCCTAAAAAGCTTTACTCTAAGAGGTACAAACAACAAACAGACTGAGCAAATTGTTGTTGTACAATTAAAAAGATGAGACATTGCAGCTGTTAAGGTGAAGCAGAAGCACTGGAAAGAGAACAAATCTGTTGAACCAAAAGTGTCGGGAGGGTCAGGAGGATCCGGAGGATCAGGAGCGTCGGGAGAAGAGGTCTCAACAAGCAGATCTAGAGGAAGAGTAAACGGCGGCGGTTCAGGAGGAGGGAGGAGGAGCAACAATGACTCTGTAACTTGAAAAGTCACCATAGACTCTAAGGAAGAAAGGAAAAGGAGGGAGAAAGAAGAGTTTCTCACCGGTGGCCGAGAGGCCAGACCGGCGGCGGCAAAATAAGGTGCAAAACCCTAATCGCCTTGGAGTCTCATGGAGAGAGAGAACGACGTGAGAAGTGTTAATACAATTACATATCTAGCCATAATCTCTTCTAGTTGAAGAAAAAGAAAGAAAAAACAATGTTGATGTACGGAGTCAGAATCCATTTGTCCTTCATGTCATGTCAGTACATTTAAAACAAAAATCTCACAGTTTATTGGCTTGTCAGAATCCATTTTGTCTTTAAAAGTATAGATTCACAGGCAGAACAATGAACAATGTGGATTGCAAAATGTTGATGTACGGAGTCACTACTAAGTACACACACTATTAAGATAAAAAAAAAAAAAGCTAATGAATGTTTTAATTTTTTTTGTGGTAGAAAATAAAAACTCAACAACCACAAACCCTTTGTCATAGGTTACACCCATTGAGAAGCCAAAAAGAAAGAAGAAAATGAACAATGTTTATGGAGTATCAAAATATAATTCGGTAGGTTAAGAAGAGAAGTGTGAATATGAAAATATGAATTATATGTATTAAAGTGAAGAAGCAAAAGAGAAGATCTCGTCAAGTGTCCCATTTATCGAGTCTCGGTACTGAAAGTCACGTTGCTTGGAGTTGTCCATAGATATAATAATATCTGCTTCGAGCTGAGGAAAATCTTGGAGTTGGAGAGGAGGCTGAGGGTAGTTTTCAAAAAGTTGATGATCGAGAAGAGAAGACGAGAAATGAAGGGCGAAAACGGATGAGCTGTTTGCTTCGTTCCCTTGAGTGAGACTGAGCTCTGATGATGATGTCTCCGCCGATGCTAACTTTAAGCTCTACTCTTCCTCGCTTTCTCTTTCCATCCCCTCCTCCTTTTTCTCCTCTTTTCCAACACTAGTACTCATCTCTTCTCCTTCTTCTTTTCTCTTTGGAATTTGTATATTCTTCTTAAACACACGGCACAATGCATACGACTCCTGTTTTACGTTACTACTAACAGAACTAGTAGTATCTTATGCTGAATCTCGTGCACGGAAACAAGTATTAACTACCTTGATGGAAGAGGAGGAGGAAGATGGAGGAGGGTGACTGAGACGATATTCATGCATCACCCAATTAGTACGAAGGCCATGAGGAGCCCTTCCTCGGTAATAAACTAGCGTCTTCTTCATCCCCATCTTAATCTTCTTTGATTCTACTGCACGGTCTTTCCCTGTGGCTTTCCAGTAGCCCGCAATGGTCGCACGGTTTGTCCTAGACCCATTTGGATACTTCTTATCCCTTGTGCTATAAAAGTACCATTCCAAGTCGTTCCCCGGCGAAAATGACTTCTCTGTTCATCGTTATTTAATTATACATATGATTAATTAAAGAAACACATCCATCTTGTATATGAATGCAAGTGCAAATGAATATCTTACTGCATTGATAGCTAGGTGTAATCAATAATCATATTGAGAGAATACGTACCAGGCAACTCCCATGGCTCGCATTTATAGAGATCAACTTCGGGGATGATCTCGAGCTCAATGGTTCGGCCGTTGACCTTCCTGTCCAGATAGTACACCACTAGCTCTTCGTCTGTTGGATGAAACCTAAAACCTGGAAGCAAACTCATAGGCGCCATTCCAAGTAGATCTGAGAGAGAGATAGATGGGGGATTATAGCTACAACAACTGTGTGTTTTCGTACGACATATGTATATATAAATAAATAGGATAAATGATATGGGAATGGTAAAAATTTAGCAATGGATTGGCATCTTGTGAAATTAATATTTTGTCTTACTTTGGATTTGCTTTTGGTCAGTGTTTGTCATCAGAATTAAGAAAGAAAAACCTACATTCAGTTACGATTTAATAACTAATATGAAAAACAAACATTGAAGTCTGGCTTTTAGAGATTCTGTGAGTGTGAAAACTCAAGTAGAAGCGACGGAAAAGGCTAGTAATATGGCCCCATCCGCTCTCGAACGTATGTTCATGTATACGCTACATAGTTCGTACAAATTACGAGCTCACCGCACCCTCATCTCTATCTACGGTAGTAATTAAGCCTGAGCAATTAAGCCGATAATATTAAATCGAATCAGAATTGAACTGAAAAAAAAAACAAATCCAAAACTAAACCGATGTTCACAAATAATCGAGCGATATATTTTTATATTTATAGAATAAAAAACGCAACCGGACGAAAACCAAATAAGTATCCAAATATCTGAAATATAGTAATATACTTAAAATATTAATGTATTAAAAATATCAAATATTTTTAAAGTACTAGTTATAAACCGAAGTATTCAAAATAAAAATAAAAGTTCTCAAATATTTTGTATCCAAAATATTTAAAATTATTTGAATTACCTTAGAAAATCGAATTATCCGAATACTTTTTTCTTTAAAACATAAAAACTAGTCTAACTACCTAATATTTAATTATAAATAAAATTTGATTCTTTTAAATCAAATTACCAAAATTATCTGGAATGAAACGGAACTAGAACCAAAATTTCATCGGACATTAAGTGATTTTAAACTTTATTATCCAACTAACTGAAAACCCGAAATGATCAAATTGAAACCAAACCGAATTTTGTTAATACCAAAATTATTATATATTTTTAAAACCAAACCATAATCGAATCAAAAACCAAATGCTCATGCTTAGTAGTAATTCAGGTGAGACCTTAACGTGATTCATAGAGGCCCTACTCAGGGCCGTTTGTTTTTTAAATAATTGCTTTAACCTAAAAAGAAAGTTTTTGATGATTCAACAAACTAAGAGAATGTTTATTAGATATCTCTTAGGATGAGAGATTTTTAACTTTTCTAAAAGATGTTTCTTAATTTTTAATTAAGAAAACCTAAGAACCGTCTCTTAAATAAGAGACATAAGAGCTGTCTCTTAGCAATTTTTTTTAAGTCAAATTAAGTTAATAACTTCAACCTAAGAGCACCTCCATTAGAGGGTTCTATCCTATGGAGTTCTAAAAGTACATATATATATGTATCTATTGTATATGTGTATGTAGGTGTGAGGTCCACAAAATAGTGTAGAACTCCATCCTAAAAGTTCTTAAAGTAGAGTTTTAAGAGCATCCGCAACGGTGAAACCCACTGTGGATCCTTAACTATTCATCTTTTTTTTTCCATTTTTAAATTATAAAAAAAAACATATATATATATATATATATATATATATCAACTAATTGCGGGTCACCACGTGTCGCGGGGACCCGCAAACAGTGTAAGGACTCCCTAAGGATCGGTCTTTAGGGAGGGATTTTAAGGATCAAATCCTTAACTATTCATGAGGTCCACTAATTATTTAATTATTTTTTTCCTAAGGATTTCTCTTAAGGACCACCCATTGCGGGTGCCCTAAGCCCACCTCCATCAATGGTCCTTAAGAGGGGTCTTTAACAAAAAGTGGTGGTGGACCCCACCACTTTTGTTAAGGACTGGTTCTAAAAACCCCTATTTAAAGATCGGTCCTTGCACTGTTTCGTGGGCCCCACTGACATGTGGCGGCCCACGATTGGTTGGTTTTTAATTTTTCTTTTTTTAAAAATCGAAAAAAAAGTTAAGGACCCGTTAACCGATGGAGATGCTCTAAGAACTTTTAAAGTAGGATTCTATACTATTTTGTGGACTCCGCACTTCCATACACACATATAATATATACATATACACTCCACTACTTAGCGACACCTAAACACTCCTCTTTTTTCTTTTTTGGTTTGACAGTTAAAAAAAAAAACTTATGCTTGTTAGAGCACCATTAAGGGGGATGCTTAGAGGAGTGATTAGCGTATGGGGCCCACCAAAAAGTTAAGCATCTCCTAAGCACCACATCCTGAATTGCTTATTTAAGCACCAGTTCTTACACTATTCGTGGGCCCCACTGACACGTGGCGGTCCGCGATTGGTTCCTTTTATTTATTTTTTTTTTTTTAAAATGAAAAAAAAAACAAAAAGAAAAGAAAAAAATAAGCACTTTGGTTAGTGATGCTCTTATGGTCTAAGAAATTGAAAATTTTAACCAAAAATGAAACACAAAAGGGGAGGCATCCAAATCGCCTTTGGCTTTAGCGTTGGGAGGCTTCTTTAGTCACTTTTACATATGGATTAAAGACGTTGTTTGCGTCTTTTACATCATTACTCCCACAAAAATTTTGACTCATGTCACTCTCTCCTTCTTTTTTTTTGTTCAAACCTTACTTCATTGAATAAAACATAGTTTTACTCATCCAGAATTGGAGAGTTTTTAAGTTCCTGCAAAGCCGACTTGGCCAATGAGTCTGCTAGAGTATTCCCCACACGCGGGACAAAATGAAAGGAGATAGAGAAAAAAGAACGACAAAGATAGTAGATATCAAAGAGGATTCCTTGAATCTGAACGTGGTTCTCCTTTGATCCGAGAATACTTGAAGGGAAGGGATGCCCCTAGAAACTGCAGTAGATACCGCAGATTTTAACGCCAAGGCCTCTGCTAATCTCAGGACTTTATGGTCCATTTTGAAAGCTTTTCCATAGTGGACGTTAGAATTGGTGGGTGAAAGTTAGCGTTACAACACACCAGCATCGTGAGATGGGAAGCTAAGGGGCTGACCATCATAACTTGACAAAAATTAGAATGGGTTTAATGTCATCCTCTCCAGTGGCCCTCCGATTATTACGTTCGAAAAGGATTTGGCTATATATAGTTTATGATGATGAATCAAAGAGTGCGCAGAAATCCTGAAGCAACAGAGGAACAGGTGGGGGTGAAGTGGTTGAGATTTTGCCCCACTTGACGAAGCTGCAGCCGTGAACATGTTCGGTTACAGAGGACTGATGTGTTAACAAGAAATTGGAGGGTGAGAGAAACAGTTTCAATAACGATATGTTTAGAATTAAATATTTGTTGGGTTAATTAGAAAAATAAAAGTCGTTAGGCTAAGCCCATTTCTCAATGTATACAAGTTATAAAGTTAATTGGGCTCAGCATTACACAACGAATGGAAGTTAATTGTCTATGTTTTGAATTTATAACTCATTGGATCAGTTCACTAAAAACTTACAATTAGAAATTGTTGAGCTCAGCCCATTAAACAATCTGCAAAAGTTATATGACCGTTATAATTGACCTGTATCTCTTCTTCTTCACAAGAAACGATTTCTTGCCTTCATATCATATCTCTCAATCCTCTCAGATTCTTTTTTTTTCCCGGTGTAATCCTCTCAGACTCTTTACGAGGAGAAAAGCAAGATCAACACCAAACAAGTAAGAATCTGTAAGAAACCGATAATGGCGACGAGAACAAACTTGCCTGAAAAGGTCAAAAGTTTTGTCTTTTGTTTGTGTTTTCATGAATATTTATTTCTCGATGAATATAAGAACTGATCGTGATGGGTTTCTTCCATTTTCGTTCAATAAAACAGGTGTTCATGCAAATAGTTCAAAGAAGCGACTAATCAGAGTAATCTACAGGTATTTCTTTTTGATGTATGTTTTAAAGAGTTATCTCTTAATTGCTAGTTGAGAATCTTGATTTGTCTTTGTGGATGTCGTCTTCTTCCTCAGACTAATCTTCGGATTTCCCAAAGATTTGTAATTTATTGTTTTTAATTTGATTTTTTATTCTGTCTATCTTCTCTAGATAAACAAGAGGAGTCGAAATCAAGACAAAGACAATGCAAAACGAAAGATTGGTGTCTTGTTCGATATCACCAACGACTGTAATCGAAACTTTCGTCCGTTACTTCTTTCTTTTGTCGTTAGGGTTCAGTCTGTTCTGCTTGATAAGGTAATGATGCTTACTTGGTCTTGAGAGTTTTGCATACTATGTTCTGGGTTTAGGAATTTACTCTGTCTTGTTCGTTTCTGAGTCTGATTTGATCATAAATTTCAATATTTCCATCTGATTTAGGGTTTTCTTTTGGTTGATTGGTGACTACACTGTGACCTTTTATTCCATACAGTCTTTGGAGAAGTTTCAGAGGAGCCATTCTAGTTTTTTGAATGTTGATGTTTGTTTGGCTCTCGTAGCAGTGTGAAAGTTAGTCCTTCTAGTTTATCAATCCTCATGGTAATGATTTCAATTGATGATATTGTTCCGATCAAAAACTGGCAGGGTAGTATACTTTCTTTGAGTTTTTTGGTGCGGAGAACAGTTGAAGCCGAAACTATTGCGTACATCTAATCCTTGGATTGCTTGGAACGTTTCAGAATCTAAGTTTTAAGATGTTTTCCAATTTTGTTCTCGCCTTTTCTTTTTATATTTCATTATTAGAATTATTTTAAAAGATCAATACACTGATCATCGGCTGTGTTTTATGCTTGCTAAACAAGATAAATTTTTCATCGGCTGGTTGTAGTCACGTGAGAAGTGTATATGTTTTGCAGAGACCAACAAATCGGGCATTTGTTCAACAACATTCTAAGGTTTCTCATGATCTCATTATTTTTTTCTTAGAGGCAGACTTGTATACAAAAATATTATATAGCCTTGATCCTCGGCTTGGGCGTGCGTATCAGAGTCATTGGGCTCAGCCCATTCAGGTTAACTAAATCTTTGATACACTTTTAACTCCATTTCGTTATTTATCACTAAAAATATATAGACCTTTTTAAAACCTGAGTCAATTTTAAAATCTTCGAACCTTTTTAAAACCTGAGTCAATTTTAAAATCTTCGAACCTTTTAAAAACTCAAGTTTTCCACAAATAAAATTCTTTGCAATCTCGGTTAGATTTTTGGCCCATCAAGATGGGTTTCGTTTTTGTAAATAGATTTTTTGGAAAATTTTAGCATCTTAGGTCGATTCTTTTGAATAATTCCTACTAATAATTATCTCAGTTTCACAAAACTGTCGTCAAACCCTACTATTTTGTTTAAATATTATTTATATGCTAATATCAGGAATACTTTTAAAATTTAATCCCATCTGGTACTAAATATAAAATAATTAAATATTTAATTAGATTAACTAGATTAACTAGGGTTTTAGGGTTTAGGGTTTAGGGTTTAGGGTTTAGGGTTTAGGGTTTAGGGTTTAGGGTTTAGGGTTTAGGGTTTAGGGTTTAGGGTTTAGGGTTTAGGGTTTAGGGTTTAGGGTTTAGGGTTTAGGGTATAGGGTTTAGGGTATAGGGTTTAGGGTATAGGGTTTAGGGTATAGGGTTAGGGTATAGGGTATAGGGTATAGGGTATAGGGTATAGGGTATAGGGTATAGGGTATAGGGTATAGGGTATAGGGTTTAGGGTATAGGGTATAGGGTATAGGGTATAGGGTATAGGGTATAGGGTATAGGGTATAGGGTATAGGGTATAGGGTATAGGGTATAGGGTATAGGGTATAGGGTATAGGGTTTAGGGTATAGGGTATAGGGTATAGGGTATAGGGTATAGGGTATAGGGTATAGGGTATAGGGTATAGGGTATAGGGTATAGGGTATAGGGTTTAGGGTTTAGGGTTTAGGGTTTAGGGTTTAGGGTTTAGGGTTTAGGGTTTAGGGTTTAGGGTTTAGGGTTTAGGGTTTAGGGTTTAGGGTTCAGGGTTCAGGGTTCAGGGTTCAGGGTTCAGGGTTCAGGGTTCAGGGTTCAGGGTTCAGGGTTCAGGGTTCAGGGTTCAGGGTTCAGGGTTCAGGGTTCAGGGTTCAGGGTTCAGGGTTCAGGGTTCAGGGTTCAGGGTTCAGGGTTCAGGGTTCAGGGTTCAGGGTTCAGGGTTCAGGGTTCAGGGTTCAGGGTTCAGGGTTCAGGGTTCAGGGTTCAGGGTTCAGGGTTCAGGGTTCAGGGTTCAGGGTTCAGGGTTCAGGGTTCAGGGTTCAGGGTTCAGGGTTCAGGGTTCAGGGTTCAGGGTTCAGGGTTCAGGGTTCAGGGTTCAGGGTTCAGGGTTCAGGGTTCAGGGTTCAGGGTTCAGGGTTCAGGGTTCAGGGTTCAGGGTTCAGGGTTCAGGGTTCAGGGTTCAGGGTTCAGGGTTCAGGGTTCAGGGTTCAGGGTTCAGGGTTCAGGGTTCAGGGTTCAGGGTTCAGGGTTCAGGGTTCAGGGTTCAGGGTTCAGGTTCAGGGTTCAGGGTTCAGGGTTCAGGGTTCAGGGTTCAGGGTTCAGGGTTCAGGGTTCAGGGTTCAGGGTTCAGGGTTCAGGGTTCAGGGTTCAGGGTTCAGGGTTCAGGTTCAGGGTTCAGGGTTCAGGGTTCAGGGTTCAGGGTTCAGGGTTCAGGGTTCAGGGTTCAGGGTTCAGGGTTCAGGGTTCAGGGTTCAGGGTTCAGGGTTCAGGGTTCAGGGTTCAGGGTTCAGGGTTCAGGGTTCAGGGTTCAGGGTTCAGGGTTCAGGGTTCAGGGTTCAGGGTTCAGGGTTCAGGGTTCAGGGTTCAGGGTTCAGGGTTCAGGGTTCAGGGTTCAGGGTTCAGGGTTCAGGGTTCAGGGTTCAGGGTTCAGGGTTCAGGGTTCAGGGTTCAGGGTTCAGGGTTCAGGGTTCAGGGTTCAGGGTTCAGGGTTCAGGGTTTCAGGGTTCAGGGTTCAGGGTTTCAGGGTTCAGGGTTCAGGGTTCAGGGTTCAGGGTTCAGGGTTTAGGGTTCAGGGTTCAGGGTTCAGGGTTCAGGGTTTCAGGGTTTAGGGTTTCAGGGTTCAGGGTTCAGGGTTCAGGGTTCAGGGTTCAGGGTTCAGGGTTCAGGGTTCAGGGTTCAGGGTTTCAGGGTTCAGGGTTTAGGGTTCAGGGTTCAGGGTTCAGGGTTCAGGGTTCAGGGTTCAGGGTTCAGGGTTTCAGGGTTCAGGGTTCAGGGTTCAGGGTTCAGGGTTCAGGGTTCAGGGTTCAGGGTTCAGGGTTCAGGGTTCAGGGTTCAGGGTTCAGGGTTCAGGGTTCAGGGTTCAGGGTTCAGGGTTCAGGGTTTAGGGTTCAGGGTTTAGGGTTTAGGGTTTAGGGTTTAGGGTTTAGGGTTTAGGGTTTAGGGTTTAGGGTTTAGGGTTCAGGGTTCAGGGTTCAGGGTTCAGGGTTCAGGGTTCAGGGTCCAGGGTCCAGGGTCCAGGGTCCAGGGTCCAGGGTCCAGGGTCCAGGGTCCAGGGTTCAGGGTT
>CAJHQP010010991.1:0-16631 GCA_905132765.1 Moricandia arvensis
GTCAAGCTTGAGGGGTGAAATCTTTAGAGAAAAAAACAGAGAATAGGGAGAATAAAGAGAATAGAGAGAATGGAGAGAATACTCAGCTTCTTATTATCATTTTCGTGGCTTTACAAGAGTTTTAAAGACAGATAGAAGAGAGAGAGAGAGAGAGAAACATAAGTGCATGACAGCTGTTTTCCAGCAGATCTAGTTTTGAATTTCAAACTGCCTGAGTCTTCTTCAAGTCTTCTTCCTCTCTTCTCTTGATCTCTTCTTGGTATTAATGTCTTCATGTACTCACTTATTTCAACACTCCCCCTCAAGCTTAACCATGTGGAACAAGTCAAGCTTGGAATGCCATGAGATCTTCCTCATTAAAAACCTTACCAAAGAAAACCTTCTTTAGGGATAAAACCTTGATAAGGAAAAGAGTAAAGACCTCATGACGAGGGGATCAGTTGTTTGGAGTAAGATCAATGAGTCCCAACCTTGAAAGGATGGACTCCATTGTCTTTAATCTCGCAGCCTTGGTGAACACATCCGCAAGTTGATCCTCGCTCCTTGTATAGCATGGCAATGTCACTCCTGAGACAATCATCTGCCTCACCTTATGACAATCAACTTCTATGTGCTTAGTTCTCTCATGGAAGACTGAGTTAGATGCAATATGAATTGCTGCTTGATTATCACAATGTATTGTCATATGAGAGGTGTGTTCAATCTCCAGATGCTTGAGAATACCTTTGATCCATACCAGCTCATTTGTCAGCTTCAACATAGCTCTATACTCCGCCTCAGCACTTGAGCAGGAGATAACCTTTTGCTTCTTACTCTTCCAAGTAACCAGGTTTCCTCCAACGAATGTACAATACCCAGTAGTTGATTTCCTATCCACTCTATCTCCTGCCCAATCAGCATCACAATACCCAACTACTTCTGTACTGCCATTACATCCCATCCAAACTCCTTGTCCAGGAGTTCCACTCAAGTACCTCAGTATCCTATCAACCATTTTCCAGTGATGGACCTTTGGAGCCTCCATATGCTGACTTACTTGATTCACTGCAAAGCATATATCTGGTCTTGTGATAGTCAAGTATATCAGTTTTCCAACCATCTTCCTGTAAAGTTTAGCATCCTCAAACAGTTGTTTTTCTTCAATCTCCCCCTCAAGTAAAACCTTGTACCCCTCTTCAAGAGGTGTCTTGGCTGTCTTTCCTCCAAGCACGCCAGCTCCCTTTACCATATCTAGAGTATACTTCCTCTGATTCATGAACAGACCCTCCTTAGATCTGCATATCTCAATACCCAAGAAGTACTTCATCTCCCCCAAGTCCTTGATATCAAACACAGACTTGAGAAAGTCTTTAGTGGCTTGAATCCCTGCCTTATCATTCCCTGTGATGATCAGATCATCCACGTACACCAGAATAACAATGATCCCTGAAGGTCCTGTTAAGGTGAAGAGAGTATGGTCTAATTCAGACTTCCTGAAGCCTCTTCCATTCAGAGTAGTGCTTAGCTTCCTATACCATGCCCTTGGTGATTGTTTCAGCCCATATATAGCCTTCTTCAATCTCAAAACATTTCCTGGCTTTACTAGATACTCAAAACCAGGAGGAAGATGCATATATACTTCATCCTCAAGCTCTCCTTGCAAGAAAGCATTCTTCACATCCATCTGCACAAATCCCACTCCAAATTGGTTGCAACTGATAGGATGATTCGAACTGTATGTAGCTTGGCAACAGGAGCAAATGTGTCAATGTAATCTTCTCCATAGGTTTGTGTAAACCCTCTTGCTACCAATCTGGTCTTCTTCCTATCAACCTTTCCATTTTCCAGATACTTGATTGTGAAGATCCATCTACTAGTCACAGCCTTCTTCCCTTCCGGTAGTTCACTCTCATACCAAGTGTCATTCTTGATCATTGCATCCCTTTCACTGCCCACTGACTCTCTCCATTCCTTGTCCTTCATAGCTTCCTCATAGGATCTTGGAATGTCACTTTCATCCAGATTACACATAAACACCATGTGTTCTTCTGGATACTCTGCAAAGGAACACACAGCTTGAGAAGGATGCTTCACAGCCTGGGCATTGTAGTACACTCTCGTGTTTACCCAGTTGGAAGGATCCTTTCTCTCCCTAGTGCTTCTTCGCAGAGGCTGAACCTCTTCTTGAGTTTCTTCTTGAGTTTCTTTTTCTGGCATCCTATTCTTCAACCTTTCACTCCTCCGCAATGGCTGAACTTGAGTCTGATCCTCTGCTTCTGTATCATTAACCTCCTCTGGGTCATGATATTCTTCCTGCTCATCTTCACTTGACTGAGCCACATCTTGATCATGATGTGCTGAATCCTCTTGGTGCTGCTCTTGCACACTTGATTCAGATTCACTCCCCCTCTCATGATCAAGAGGGATTATTCTTTCAGCTTCTCTAACCTGATCAGAAGGAGTGTTCCTTCTTATCTCCTGATTCTGGGACATGTCTATCCCAAGCTTCTCCAATAGGTTCCTCAGATTCACTGCCTTATTCTCTGGTTCATTAGACATATCCTCTAGGTCCTTCCAGTTCTTCTCCACATAATACCCCTTTGTTTCCATGAACTTCACATCCCTGGATACCAATACTCTCCTTGTTACTGGATCATAGCACTTATATCCTTTTTGGGTTACTGAGTACCCAATGAACATAGCTCTAGTGCTCTTTGCATCCAGCTTGTTTCTCTGTTCTCCAGGAACCAAGACATAGCATAGACTCCCAAAGACTCTCAGATGATCTATGTAAGGCTTGGTCTTGTTCAACACTTCATATGGAGACAGATTCTTCAGTACCTTGGTTGGGATCCTATTGATGAGATAGCAAGCAGTCTGAACAGCATCACTCCAGAAACGCCTAGGGACATTGGTGTGGTACATCATGGATCTAGCAACCTCCATCAAGTGTCTATTCTTCCTTTCAGCAACCCCATTCTGCTGTGGCGTGTAGGGACAGCTGGTCTGATGCACTATTCCATGCTTATCCATGTGATTCTTGAAGGCAAGACTGGTGTATTCACCTCCATTATCAGACCTTAGTACCTTCACAGTAGCATTGTAATGGTTAGTAACATATGCTTGGAAGTTTATAAAGGCATCCAGAACTCTATCCTTAGATGGAAGCAAAGTGATCCAAGTGTATTTAGACTTTTCATCAATGAATGTCACAAAATACTTCTGATTGTCCCTAGACACACATGGGGATGTCCACACGTCAGAGTGAACTAGATCAAAGCAGTTCCCATATATAGTTTCAGATGCTGGGAAAACAGTCCTACAGTGCTTCCTTAATATGCAAGCCTCACACTCTAAATGATTGAATGATAAAGCAGGAAGAATCAGTTCTATTGCTCGAGTATGAGGATGACCCAACCTAGCATGCCAAGTAATGCTTTCAATCCTATCAGTAGCACTACTTAAACAAACAGAGTTAAAGGGTTTAGAGAGCTTAGTTGTGTGAAGGTGGTAGAGCTCATTTTTGACATCTCCTCTACCAATAACTTGTCCAGACTCCAGATCTTGAAACTCCACCTCATTTGGCCTGAAGACAACTTGACAATTAAGGTCCACTGTTGCCCTCTTCACAGATATCAAATTGGATGTAAACCTAGGCAGGTAGAAAGCAGCTGAATCCTTCTCAAACAGTTTCAAGTTTCCTATCCCCTCTATTGGAATCTGATCACCATTGGCTATCTTAACACTTCCTGTAGTGGCTTTAATGTCACTCATCAAGCTCCTATCACTGATCATGTGATGCGTTGCTCCAGAGTCAATGATGATAGGCTTAGTGATCTCTTCATTAGCATTGGACTGTCTGCTGCGCTTCTTGGCAGTGACCAAGGCTTGGATTTCCTTTATGTATCCTTCCCATTCCTTCCTGGTAACGAAACCATCAGCTCCTGTTGTCTCCTGATGTCTCATATCCACTTTCTTCTCCACTGAGCTACCCATGTAGGCAGAGTAAGAGCACTCTCCTCTAATCATCTGTTGCACAGCTTTCTTGGCCATTTTGACCTCCATATCTCCTTTTAACTGACCAGCCTTTCTACTCTTCCTTTGAGTATTTTTCCTTCTGATCCAAGTCATGGAAAGTCTCCTCAGCCTTCCCTTCTTGCATCTTGCACCATTACAAATCAAAGTTTGTTTCTTGTTCTTCTTACACATCTCATGTGTATGCTGAACAATCTTCTGGAGTTCTTCCTTTCTTTTTCTCAGATTGGATCTACTCCCATAAGCTGTTACAATCTCACCCCTTGTACTGATTTCTTGAACAGCTCTTTCTTCATACTTCAGACTCCACGCCTGACCTTCTTCTGTAGCCATTTCTCTTAAAGGTTTCTCCTTTACATGACTTCTCCACAGCATACAGCTTCCCAAAGCTGCCTTTGCCCATCTGGACCAGATTCCACCATTTTCCTCTTCAGTCTTCACTGAAAAACTAGATCTTTGCTTTCTTTCACTGTTGAGACTGGTTGTCTTCATCAGAAAGACTTGACCAAACCCAGAACGCCAAAAGCACTCAAGAACACCAAGAACTCTCAAGAACACCAAGAACACTCAAGAAAGAACCCAGATTTTTCGAAAAAAAAAAAAAACAGATCTGGAAAAGCTTGAGTCTTTATGAAGCTGAAGAACACTCGAGTTTCAAATCCAGGAAAGGTTGAGACTTTGAGATGAATCAACCAGAAAAGACTTTAGATCTAGTGAAAGAAAGCTTCAAACTTCAAACTTTCCTTGAATCTCTAGAAAGTTTCAACCTTTACTGTTAAATGAAGAACACACACCCAGATTATCAGTAACCAGGCTCTGATACCATGAAATCTTTAGAGAAAAAAAACAGAGAATAGGGAGAATAAAGAGAATAGAGAGAATGGAGAGAATACTCAGCTTCTTATTATCATTTTCGTGGCTTTACAAGAGTTTTAAAGACAGATAGAAGAGAGAGAGAGAGAGAGAAACATAAGTGCATGACAGCTGTTTTCCAGCAGATCTAGTTTTGAATTTCAAACTGCCTGAGTCTTCTTCAAGTCTTCTTCCTCTCTTCTCTTGATCTCTTCTTGGTATTAATGTCTTCATGTACTCACTTATTTCAACAAGTGTTGATCTGAGTTAATAAAGAGAGGAGGTTTAAGAGGTTTAGAATGATGTTTGGGATCAAAAGAAGGTTTGTGCAAAATTAGGGCGAGTGTACGGAAGGTATGGACTGTACGGATTGTACGGCCGACCGTAAGGACCACTCGACCTAAAACACTTTAAACTCGACCAAAAACCATTTTGGGTTTGTGCAAATTCCGGGTCAAGTTGTACGGATGGACCTAGTCCGTACAACCCAAGGTCCGTACAACAATGGTGGATACTTGGGTTACAAGGCAGGAAGAAGGCAAGGTTAAAGGGTTTGGGTGAAAGAAGGAAGTTAACCATTGGGGTTACTCGGTAAGAAGGTGGCTCGCGGATAAGGGTTTATGCTTGACAAAGACAGCCTGTCCCTTGCTGGAAAGAAGAAGGCATCTAGTCAAGATGCAAAAGGATCTCGCACCCACAGCCACAAGTTTAAACCAGGCGCTCCTCGTCCCTTGACCAGCCACGTTCCCACTCTGGTTACCTTACCTTTTGTATCCGTTGTAAACCTCTTCTTTTGCTATATAAGTGTATCTCCTCTCTGGTTAATAAATCAAGCAATACATTTCACTCTCTCCGAGTTTCTCTCTCGTTCTCTCTTATTAATCATGAACATCAATCAATCTTCTCTCTAAATCTCTTCTCGGTTCACTCTTTCTCTCTTAATCTAGTTCATAAGATCTTTTAAGATCTTAGATGAATAAGTAACCAAAACAAGACTAGAAACAGATTTGATGAAAGAAAGACTCGATTTAGACTAACAACTAAGAAGATTTCTGAAAGACTATGAAGAACATCATGAGACTCAAAGTTTAGAGAGAACTATATGATTTATTCATCCACTCGGGGTTTACTTATATAGAGAGAGTTACCAGGGTTTTCATAAAGCAAAGGAGAAAAAGGTGTGGCTGTGGTCGAGAGAAGGGCGCGCCTAATTCAAACCGAGGCTTCCTGGCCAAGCAAATGGAATCAGCATCTTTGACAAGATGCTGATCCTTCCAGCCCTTGCCAGTCTGTCCACGCGGCTCTCTTCTTCCTTTCCAACGGGTGGATCAGGTTACCTCCCAAGTTAAGCAGTCGGGTAACTTTGGTTTCACCCGAATGGTAAAAACTGGTCAAATGCTTTTGGTCGACCTTGTACGGCCTGTACGGCCTGTACGGCCTTGTACGGCCTTGTACGGCCTTGTACAGACTTGTACGGCCTTGTACGGACAAGGTCGACCCAAACCCTTCTCTCTCTTCTTTCTAATCAATCCCAAAGTGGATACCACAACTTAACAGTTTACTCTCTCTTATATTCTAAAAATCTCACTCTTAGTGATCACATCATCCCCTCCCTCTTGAAAAGGATTTGTCCTCAAATCAGGTTCATCTACAACAAAAGGAGCCAAGTCAGTGACATTGAAGCTATTTGATACATCATACTTACCTTGGAGATCAAGTTTGTAGGCATTGTCATTGATCTTGTGGATGATCTCGAAGGGTCCATCAACCCTTGGCATCAGCTTGGACTTCCTCTCGTTGGGGAACCTATCCTTCCTCAGGTGCAACCAAACTTGGTCGCCTACTTCAAAGGTTCTCACACGTCTCCCCTTGTTGGCTTGCTTCTCATAAAGCTTGGTTTTCTACTCAATGTTTTGTCTAGCCTTCTCATGGATCCGTTGGATCATCTCTGCTTTCTTCTTGCCATCTATACTGATCCTTTCACACTCAGGTAAAGGCATTAGATCCAAAGGAGAGGTGGGATTGAACCCATAAACAATCTCAAAAGGTGAATACTTAGAAGTAGAATGCATAGCATGATTGTATGCAAATTCACAGTGTGGTAAGTATTCTTCCCAAGTTCTTAAGTTCTTTCTAATGAATGCACGCAGGAGTGTTCCTAAGGTTTTATTGACTACTTCAGTTTGTCCATCAGTTTGCGGATGACATGTAGTAGAAAACAACAGTTTAGTGCCTAGCTTAGACCAAAGTGTCTTCCAGAAGTAACTAAGAAACTTAGTGTCCCTATCAGAAACTATATTTCTAGGCATGCCATGTAAACGAACAACTTCTTTAAAGAACAGGTTAGCAACGTGCAATGCATCATCAGTTTTATGACATGCTATGAAATGTGCCATCTTAGAGAACCTATCAACAACAACAAAGATTGAATCCTTGCCGGTTGTAGTCCTAGGTAATCCAACAACAAAGTCCATGGAAATGCCATTCCAGGAATGGTGGGGAATGGGTAAAGGAGTATACAAACCCTGGGATTGGACTTGGGACTTGGCATGCTTGCAAGTAGCACACCTCCCACAGATTCTCTCCACATCTCTCTTCATGTGCAGCCAATAGAAGTGATCCTGCAAAACTTTTAAGGTCTTGGCAATCCCAAAGTGTCCCATTAGACTGCCCCCATGGGATTCCCTGACAAAAAGATCTCTCAAAGACCAGTTAGGCACACACAATCTATTGTCATAAAGCAAGAAGCCTTCTTGTCTAAAGTAATGCCCTACAGCAAACTTCTCTCAAGAAGCATAAGCTTCCTTGAAATCATGGTCAGTATCATACATATCCTTTATCTGCTCAAACCCAAGTAACTTAGCATCTAAAGTGGTCAAGAGAACATACCTCCGAGATAGTGCATCAGCAACTATGTTCTCCTTACCTTGTTTATACTTGATCACGTATGGGAAGGTCTCAATGAACTCAACCCACCTTGCGTGTCTCTTGCTAAGCTTACTCTGCCCTTTTAGATACTTTAGGGACTCATGATCAGTGTGTATGACAAACTCCTTGGGCCACAAGTAATGTTGCCACGTTTGTAATGCCCTCACCAAGGCATAGAGTTCTTTGTCATAGGTTGCATAGTTGAGAGTGGCTCCTCCAAGCTTCTCACTGAAGTAGGCTATAGGTTTCCTATCCTGCATCAATACAGCACCAATTCCAATTCCTGAGGCATCACATTCTATTTCAAACGTTTTAGTAAAGTCAGGAAGCATAAGAAGAGGTGATTGAGTAAGCTTCTCTTGTAGGCTCTGGAAAGCCTTCTCTTGTGCTTCTCCCCACTTGAATCCGACATCCTTCTTTATCACTTCAATCAAGAGAGCTGCAATGGTGCTGAAATCTCTCACAAATCGCCTATAGAACCCAGCAAGCCCATGGAAACTCCTCACTTCTTTTATTGTGGTTGGACTCGGCCAGTCTTTGATGGCTTTGATCTTCTCCTCATCGACCTTAACTCCATCTGCACTCACAACAAAGCCTAGGAAAACCAAGTTATCCGTGCACAAGGTGCACTTCTTCAAGTTGGCATAAAGTCTCTCTTTCCTTAAAACATTCAGGACAGCCCTAAGATGTTCTAGATGTTCTTCTAAGTTCTTGCTATATACTAAGATGACATCAAAGTATACTACAACAGAAATGCCTATGAATGATCTAAGAACATGATTCATTAACCTAGTGAATGTACTAGGTGCATTGGTTAATCCAAATGGCATAACTAACCACTCATATAATCCATGTTTAGTTTTGAATGCAGTTTTCAATTCATCTCCTTCTTTCATCCTAATCAGATGATAACCACTTTTTAAATCTATCTTAGAAAAGATGCAAGAACCATGTAATTCATCAAGCATATCATCAAGTCTAGGGATAGGATGGCGATACTTCACTGTGATGTTGTTGATTGATCTACAATCAACACACATACGCCATGTACCATCCTTCTTAGGCACTAGGAGCACTGGTACCGCACATGGGCTCAAACTCTCTCGGATATAGCCCTCCTCCATGAGTTCCTCTACTTGTCTTTGCAACTCCTTGGTCTCAACTGGGTTGGTTCTGTATGCTGGACGGTTTGGAAGTGTAGATCCTGGAAAAAAGTCTATCTGGTGCTCAATCCCTCTCAAAGGTGGCAAACCAATGGGATTGTCTTCTCGAAATACATCTTGAAACTCCTGCAAAAGGGAAACCATCTCACTCGGATACACCGGTGTAGAATCTGTTAAGTTCAAAAGAGCTTCTTTAAACACAAGTAAGATAGCAGATTGTTTAGAATAGAGAGTTCTTTTGATATCACCCATGTTAGCATAGAAGTTTGGCTGCTTAGTTCCAGCCGGTTTTAGATCAATCTCCTTCTTCTTTTGGAGTTGAATCTGATCTTGTTGAACTTCCTTAGGTGTCAAGGGAACCAGGGTGGTCTTGCGTCCCTTGAACTCAAAGGAGTGCTTTTTGGTGAAGCCATCATGGATAACTCAGCGATCAGATTGCCAAGGTCTTCCAAGAAGTATGTGACCAGCTTCCATAGGCAACACATCACACAAGACTTCATCTTCATATCTCCCAATGGCTAAGAGAAAGAGGACTTGACTTGAAACCTTCATGGTGCCTTCTTCATTCAGCCATTGTAGCCGGTAAGGTTTGGGATGCTTCTGAACCTTCAATCCCAACTTCTTGACCATGGTTTTGTGAGAAAAATAAAATGAATAGGTAGATTAAACTGACAAGAAGCTCCTGGTTCTGTTTGAACCAGAGAGAAGGAAAGAGTAAGTGATGAAGAGTGAATGCAGGTGATGAAGTATAAGTGAAGACTATGAAGAGAATCTGAGCGAATAAGAGATTATGAGTAACTTAGGTAACCAGAGAGTAGAAAGGAGGAGAACTTCGTGTGTATGAGAGAGAGAGAGAGAGAGAAAGTAACCAAGAATATGAAGAGAGAAGAACTTTCTCCTTAAACAAATCAGTTACATGAGAGGCCTTTAAATAGGCAGTATGCACATAATAAACTAATCTAAATCTAGAAAACATAAACAAATGATTTTCTATGAAGTAGAATTTTCCAAGACGGTAAGGACAAGGGGAGGCTCGTCCAGCTGAGGAGAAAGGGACAGGAGAGAGATAGTGATGAGGTCTGATGAGTGAAAGTGACAGGCCAACAACAGCTCTTCCCTTAAGCTTAACATGTGACTTTCTTCCATATTTGAATTTGAATCTGGTCAAACCTTCTACCAACGTTTTCCTTAGTTTCTGGAGACCATCAGCTCGTGTTCCCATCAGTACCTTGCCTCCCAAGGCAAGTGAGGTCATAGTAGATTGCTTGTGATCCAAGTCTGTACAGATAGCCTTCTTTCTCTCAAGTAATCAGACTCTTCTCTTCTTCTTATCTCTTTATTTCATTCCAATATTCTTCTTTTGATTATCTTAGTGCAGGTCATCTTGATCACACTCAGCCATGCTTCTTCCTTGTCCATTTAACAATAACTTGGTTCACAAGTCTGTATGAACCAGTCTCAACTTGAAGTATCCAGATCACTTCTTCTGGTTGTCTTCTTTATTTCTCTTCATCCATACTTGGACCATGAGCCAGCTTCTTTTAGTGGAGATTCCCTACTTCATTTCAAAACTCCCCGTCAAGCTTGACCATAGGAGATCCTTGGGCAAGCTTGGAGCTGTGAGTACTTGCCTCGTTAAAAACCTAAGGGTGGAAAACCTCATGGGATAAAACCAACACTTAGGGAAAAAGAGTGCAAGCATCTCAGCCTAGGGATTGACCAGTGGGTTTATGAGCCTTATGATCAAGTTCAGGGACTCATAAACCCTGGATCATGGCCCTTTTCAGTTGCAAGTCAGGCGCTCCTTGCTTCAGACTCAGTTTAGGTGCCACTTGCTTCAGATTCAACCAGATTCAATCAGCCTTTGAGCTGCTTCTTATGACCAGAACTTGTTTCCCCCTTTCTTCTGAATTGAACACTCCATTTAAGGGTTATCTCCAAGCCTGCCTTTGCTCATGATATCAATAGGTACCTTGTATAAGTTTCTGGAATGCTAGCGAGGGTGCTGAACGCTTGAATCCCTCACGCCACTTGCTTTTCAACCAGCCTGTGCATTGTCACTCTCGAAGATTTCAACATGCTGGGGGACTTTGCAACTCCATGATCTGCCACCATCAAGTGATTGCTCAGCCAATAATGTCCCTAGTTGAATACTCCTTGTGTCCTTGTATATAGCTGGCCAGATTGTAAATCACCATTTGCTGGCTTCCTTAATTTCCTCAACCAGGTACAAGCATACATGCTATGGGCTGATTCATAGCTTCCCAACTGAAGGTAACTGTTCTAACTCCATGTAGAAGCTGATCCATAGCTTTCCAACCAGAAGGTAACTGTTCTAACTCCCACGCCTTGGGCTGATTCATAGCATTCCAATCAGCTTGCCTCTCCACCTGATCTTCTTGTCAAGTAGTCTCTGATGGCCATCTGTTCTAACACCAAGTTGCTGCTGTCCTTGCTGTTGTTTCTTTGCCTTGTTATGAGGAAGAGGAAACACCAAAGCTTCATTTGATCTTCTGGTAGCTCACTGATTCCCCTCCTCAAGCTTGTCTGAGTAAAGGGACAAGATTGTAGGTGAGCTTCAATGAGTTTTGAACCGCATGGGCAGTGTGATCTCTTCTTAACGCCTTTTCTGCTTATGGACACCTTTGACACATAATGTTTTTCCATCCTAGGCATGCACTTCTAGAATAAATAACAGGTTTCAATAAGTGTGAGCTTTGAGCTTGTTCTTGCTATGTGTAAGAAACCACCACACTTTGAATAACCTGTCCACCGAACTCAATGCAAACATCAGTAGACACACAATAGATCTGAACATGGAATTTTACCAAGTCTGATCTCCAAAACATTTTAACAAGACAAACACAACACACAATGGAAAATAAACTTCATCATTCTGTCCAAGTAACCACACTGAGTTCTAATCATTAAAGGACATTCAGTCAACACAAGAAGCACCTCACCCTAAGAACAAGGCTAAACAACATTTTAAGACAATTTTCTAGATAGAATCAGACACCACAACTTGACAATTTTGTATAATTTTCTGAAGCAGAGATTAGACAAGAACAACAACCTAGTCTTAAGACAAGATGAGATAAGATATCAAACAACAATTCAACATTTCAACAGACATCACAGATTTTCTAAACAACCTAGGATCAAACAACAAAAACATAGAATTTTAGATAATATAAGACAAGATCTAGAACAGTAACTCAACAACTTAATCAAACATTAAGATTTTCTAAGCAACCTAAGATCACATAGCAAGCTAACCAGAGAAAGACAGATTCTAGGCAACAATTAAACTCAGAGAAAGACATAGTCTAGGCAACACTTAAACTCTACAAAATTTTCTTATTAGAGTAGGTAGGCTCAGCTTACTACCAAGAAACCTGAGCTGGTTTCTTGAACCTCCAGCCCATGGGGGCACAGTGAAAAAAAAACTTTGTGGACCCTTCTGACCCCTCCTCTCCTCCAGCTTCTTTGAACAGAGGAAGAGTTTCTGGTCGCCATTCATTTTCATGAGAAAAGACCATGCAGATTTTCCATGGAGTTTCATCTAAGAACAATCCCCAAACACTTTGCCTCCAGAAGTTATTTCCTTAATCCTGAACCATCTTAACCTTTTGAGAATCTCTGGACGCGCCATAGTTAATAAGATTCTCCTTCTTGAACAGCTATGGACTGCTGGGTAAAAGAATGCCCTCAAGAGAGATGAACAAGAACCCAAACTTGCAGAACTTTTATGAACTTGCTGAAGTTTTCTTGGGGTTTCAAAGACTGATATACACTCTTATCTTCAGTACTGGTGAGGTTCTTCCCTCCTGGAAAAACTTTGGACCAGTGGATAAAGAGGTGTATCCAAGAAGATTATGAACAGAAAATCTTTTAAAAGGGAATTTGCGGAAGTAATGAGGTCTTCAAGAGCTTTTATGCTCTGATACCATGTGAGAAAAAGAAGATGAATAGGTAGAGTAAACTGACAAGAAGCTCCTGGTTCTGTTTGAACCAGAGAGAAGGAAAGAGTAAGTGATGAAGAGTGAATGCAGGTGATGAAGTATAAGTGAAGACTATGAAGAGAATCTGAGCGAATAAGAGATTATGAGTAACTTAGGTAACCAGAGAGTAAAAAGGAGGAGAATTTTGTGTGTATGAGAGAGAGAGAGAGAGAGAGAGAGAAAGTAACCAAGAATATGAAGAGAGAAGAACTTTCTCCTTAAACAAATCAGTTACATGAGAGGCCTTTAAATAGGCAGTATGCACATAATAAACTAATCTAAATCTAGAAAAACATAAACAAATGATTTTCTATGAAGTAGAAGTGTCCAAGAGGGTAAGGACAAGGGGAGGCTCGTCCAGTTGAGGAGAAAGGGACATGAGAGAGATAGTGACGAGGTCTGATGAGTGAAAGTGACAGGCCAACAACAGCTCTTCCCTTAAGCTTAACATGTGACTTTCTTCCATATTTGAATTTGAATCAGGTCAAACCTTCTACCAACGTTTTCCTTAGTTTCTGGAGACCCTCAGCTCGTGTTACCATCAGTACCTTGCCTCCCAAGGCAAGTGAGGTCATAGTAGATTGCTTGTGATCCAAGTCTGTACAGACAGCCTTCTTTCTCTCAAGTAATCAGACTCTTCTCTTCTTCTTATCTCTTTATTTCATTCCAATATTCTTCTTTTGATTGTCTTTGTGCAGGTCATCTTGATCACACTCAGCCATGCTTCTTCCTTGTCCATTTAACAATAACTTGGTTCACAAGTCTGTATGAACCAGTCTCAACTTGAAGTATCCAGATCACTTCTTCTGGTTGTCTTCTTTATTTCTCTTCATCCAAACTTGGATCATGAGCCAGCTTCTTTTAGTGGAGATTCCCTTCTTCATTTCAACAGGTTTCACTCGCAGCATTCACACAACTACCTCCATCAACAATGAGGCTGCACACTTTTCCTTGGACCAATCACCGGGTGTAGAATAGGTTCTCACGTTGCTCTAGCTCCTCAGCCTTGTTTTTCAAGCTTAGAAGCCTTCTAGCTACTAAAAGCTTCCCCTGGACTGGTCCTTCTTCATGTTCTTCTTCAGTGTCTTCTTGGTCAGACTCGGTGTTGTCATCTTCTGAGGCATACTCTCCATCTTCCAGCAAGATCATGACTCTCTTGTTGGTACATTCATTGGCATAATGACCTCTTCCTTGGCACTTGAAACACTTGACATCACGAGCTCTGGAACTAGAAGCTTCAACCTTGCCTTTGCCCATGTCAAGAGCACTGCTTGGTTTGGTTTCTTCTCTAGGATATGACTTGTTGTCCTTCTGGAACAGTTTAGACTCCTTAGGGTAAGGTGACTTCTCTTCCTTGTTGTTGTGTAACCGGTTAGAGCCATAGTGGTTGCGTGAATGTCCCTTCCTCTTGAGCTGCTGCTCCACAAGAATAGCCTTGTGTAGCATCTCTTCAAGCTCCACATAATGTTACATCTCAACATTGTCTTGTATCTCTCGGTTTAAACCACACAGGAACCTTGACATGGTTGCTTCTCTATCTTCAGATATGCTAGCTCTTAGCATGAGCAACTCCATCTCCTGGTAATACTCCTCCACTGACCTTGAACCTTGGGTAAGTTTCCTGAGCCGGTGGTGCAAGTCTCTGTGGTAATGACTTGGAACAAACCTCTTGCGCATGATAGACTTCATCTTTGTCCAAGTCTCTACAGGTTCTTCTCCATTCCTCCTACGAGTTGTGATGTTGATGTGATCATGGACCGGATCACTAAGGAGAACAAGGAGAGTCTAGATGAGCCACATGATTCCACATTGCACCAGCAGCCTGGTGATGATGCTCTAGACATTCCTGAAGGTCCCATGACTCGTTCCAGAGTCAAGAAGCTTAAAGAGAATGTTGTTGAATTACTCACTTCACATCCACAACACGAAAGACTTGGACAAGGACTGATCCAAGATGTCTTGATCACAATTCAAGCCATCTCTACATCAAGCTGAGTTAGTGTCTAGGCAAGACATGGGGTGCATGCTCTTTTCCTTGCTTTTGGTTTTGTCCCACGTGGTTTTCCGGAGGAAGGTTTTTAACGAGGCCACAACTTGTCTTCACATCACTTAGGCCCTATCTCGGTCCAAGGCTAAAGAAGTTTACATTTTTATTTCATTTTAAAGCTTATGTTAAAGTTAAACTATAATTTCCTTTTTACTTATTTTCCGAAACCCTAGAGAGCATGTTCTCGGTTTCTCCTTATTTAAATGGGTCTCTAAACCCTATTGTAATCATCCATCCTTTAATCAACGAGTTATCTTTTCTCCTTGACGGCTCTCTCTCTAAGACAAGTTGTCGAGTTTCTTCTGGTGTGTAGTATCCAGGAACCTAAGGGTGTTTGCTTGGTGTGTTATATCTGAGTTATTCATCTAGGAGTATCAAGAGATCTTATCATCCCTCTTGTGTCACCAATCGATCCACAACCTTGAAGAACTTGAGTCTCTGATTCGTTCTTGCAAGGATCTATCCATTCCCATCAACCAAAGAGCATCCTAGGGGCGCATCAAGTGGTATCAGAGCACCTTTGGTTGGTAAGTACTCGTTTTCTCTCTTGTTATTTTTGTTTCATCCGTGTTTCATCTCTATCATCTTGTTAATCAGTAGTTCTAATTTGTTTAGGGCTGCTCGAGTTTCATAAGAGTTTAGACAAGGATTTAAGCTTTTTCCTTTTTGCTTGCGAGAAAACCCTAGAGAGAGAAACCCTAGCCGCCTAAGTTCTTTGCTTCTTAGATCACTTTGTGTCATCTGTTAATCTTGTTAATCACCTTGAACACGAGTAGATTAAGGTTGTTTAGGGTGCTAGAAAACTTAGAAAAGTTTAGACAAGATTTGAAGAATTCCCTTTTTGCTAGAAATCTGCAACCCTAATCTCCTTTTTGCTTGTAGCCGATTATCCTTTTTACTTTTGTCTTGCAGAAGAAGCTTTAGTTTGTTTTATCCTTTTTCCTTTTTGCTTGTCTTGTTACCGAGAAACCTTTTACTGGTTATTTTGTTTACCTTTGTGCAGGAAGCATGGGATCCGAGTCTGAAGAAGAAGCTGCACTCGTCAGGAAGAACAAGCTTCTCATGGAGGCTATGTCGGCTCAACTCAATCAGAACATGGTAGCAACCATGACCGAGATGATGAGGACCAACCTCAATGACATCCGGAGAGAGCTCAGAGAAGACATCAGGAGAGCTACTAGTCAAGTTCCAAACCGAGAGACTAGGAGAGAAGAGAGACCTCATGCAACTCGCCAAGAGCATGCCGGTTATGAGGAGACTGACAATGAGTATGAACACCTAAGTTCATCCTCAAGACAAAGCCAAAGAAGACATAGGCGTGTCCAAGAAAGAAGGATGAACCAGGGAGATGAGCTTGCTGGTTTGAAGATAAAGATACCCCCATTCCATGGCAAAGCTGATCTGGATGCCTACCTTGAGTGGGAGAAGAAGATTGAGCTAGTCTTTCAGTGTATGCAGTACACAAACCACAAGAAGATTGAGATTGCTGCTACTGAATTCTATGACTATTCTCTAAGTTGGTGGGATCAGTACCTCAAAACTCGTAGAAGGAATGGAGAGGAACCAGTTGAGACTTGGACAGAGATGAAGTCTATCATGCGCAAGAGATTTGTTCCAAGTCAC
>CAJHQP010010992.1:0-16620 GCA_905132765.1 Moricandia arvensis
TTTAAGGCCTTCTTCATCAGAAATGGGGTCTTCTTCCATCCATTCCTGCCACATAACCATCCTTGTCAGTTTCAGTCAAATAAGCTTCCTTACCTGGAGTGATATTGAGTTGCGCAAAGGCATTGCTCAAATCATCACTTTGCTCGTTGATATGCTCTACTTTGGTGGGTTGAGCTATTGGCATATTTAGTGATTCGTCCATATTGTCTAGGATAGCTTGAACAGCAAGTATGAATCCATCCTTGAGCCTCCTAGCCTTGGAACGGGTCATGGGGCCTTCTGTGACCTTAGGAATGGTGATGGGAGCTTGGTTCTGGTCCATGACCTCATCAAGGAGATGCTCCAAAAACCTTAGTCTTTTCTAGGTGATATAGTTCCTGATGGCTGTACCCTTTTCCAATTACCTGCCCTGTCTTCAGGTCTTGAAATTCAACCTCATCAGGTCTAAAAGAACTTGACAATTCAGGTCCACGGTTGCCCTTTTGACTGATAGCAAGTTTGATGTAAACTGAGGCATATATAAGGCAGTGGATTCTCTATCAAACAGCCTAAGGTTCCCTATCCCTTCTATCTTAACCTTTTCACCATTTGCTATAAGCACATTCCCTGAGGCAGGTTTGATATTACTAACCAGGTTCCTATCACTAATCATGTGATGGCTAGCTCCTGAATCTATAATGATGGGTTTAGAGTCAGGATAATATTTACCAACCTCCTTGGGTGAGATAAGGGCCTTGGCAGCTTTTATAAAGGAATCAAAGTCTCTTCTGGTCACTGGACTATCAGAACTGGTCGCCTCTGCCACACTCCTCCATGTTCCTCCTTCATTAGAATCACCACAGAGTGCTGAATACATGGTTCTTCCTGTAATTACTTGATGCTCAAACTCCTTGAGCTTAAATGTACGTGACTGGCTTCCTAGGAAACTGGGAAGCTTCCTTTATTGAATGATATAACTTATCAGACTATTGCAGGGTGAATCCAGGTTTAGGAGAAGACTGAAAACTTTGTCTTGCTCATAGACAGCTTGAAGACTCTCCCGTAGATTCCCATAAACATTTTGAAGCTTCTCCCATAAACTCTTGGCGGTTTTGAGGTGATAATGATCCTCCAAGATCTGTTCAGACAGAGAGCTTTGTATAATTCCAAGTGTTTGCTGTTCCTCTTGAACCCACTTGTCTTCATGCTTTAGGCAAGTAGCCTGACTATCCTCTTGAGCCATCCTCTTTGAAGTTTCAGCCTCCATGATATGGCTGTCCCAAAGTCCATGACTTCCCAAGGTAACTCTGGCCACTCTTGACCATAAAAGATAGTTAGGACCCTCTAGGGTCACTGGAATGAGATTCTCCTTCTTCATTTTCTTGGTCGAAATCATCTTTTCCATTTTTGGCAATTTCTGGAGCTGGAAATGATGAACAGCTGAAGAACAAGTTGAACTTTGCCAAAAATAGAAATAATAAAAAAAACTCAGAGATTTAGCGGAAGAAAGAAAAGAGAATAAGAAGAATTAGGTCTCAAGAACATACTGCTCTGATACCATGTGAGATTTATGTTAGAATGAGAGATTTAGAAGTAGTTTACTGCTGGAGAATGAAGAACATGAAGAACAAGAGAGAGAGAGAGAGAGAGAGAGAGAGAGAGAGAGAGGGATTTCGAAATTCAAAGAGAGAGAAGGATAGAAATGATTTCCTTGCAGAAATGGTTCATGTGAGGGTTACATTTACAGAGAGAGGACAAAGCAAAATAATAAACAAATAAAGAACCAGACAAATAAAGAACTAATAAACTATTCTTCTGCTCTTCTGCCTTGGACAGAAGTGGGGGGGACCAAAGACCAAGCAGATGGGAGAAAAGGACATCTCCTAAACGGTTGGGAGCCTAATCCCACGCGTGATCTTTGCTGTTCTCCACTCCCTTAGTTCCTTGGTGACCAGAATAAGTCTTCTTAGTTAGGTAAGTTCGTTTCTGGTTCCTCCTGTCCCTTTGCCTACCTTGTACTCCAAGTTAGGTCACTTGTACGGACAGACTTGTCCCACAAGTTTGTACGGACATACTTGATCCACAAGCTTCCCTTGATTAGTTCTGCTTCTGTTATTTGAAATGTCCTCTCATTCTTTCTAACTTCATGTCGCCATTTCTTCTCTTTATTGGCTTCATGTCAACACTTAGCTTTTTCTCTCTTAAGGCAGTCTAATACTTGTCAAACTCACTCTAAACTCTTCTTTATCTATTGTCTTAAGCTCTAGCTTACTTATTCTAAATCTCATTCATCTACGTACACAAACTCTAAGTGTTGTGTTACTTCTCAAGGATAGATTCATACTAGAGAGTTTCTGCTTCATATAACCATTTTACTGTCTAGGATTCTTTGTTATATAGTAAGCTGTGTATGAGGATTCAACCACAAGTTGGTTGTCTCTGATCTTGAATGGTGAGTTCCTGTTGTATGGTTGAAGGGGTCACAAGTTGAATGAATCACACCTTACATGAGAGAAACACTCATGAATTCCAACATTTTGGACCAGTAGACAAAAGAGTGTTCCTACTGGTTTTGCAAGAGACTTGATTTGAAACTGGAATTTGATGAAGCTTGATGAACTGAGCTGAAGTTTTCTTGAGTTCCAGAGAATGAAATACTCCTTTATCTTGGGTTCTCGTGAGGTTCTTCCCTCCTGGAAGACCTTTGGACCAGTGGATAAAGAGATGTATCCAACGTAGTTTTTAAAGAGAAATTTTGACAGAGATTTTGCGGAAATGAGAATAGGTTTTCAGGAGCTTTGTTGCTCTGATACCATGTGAGAATAGAGAGAAAATGGTGAGAATGAAATGGAGAATGATTTTGGTGAAGAGAATCAGCTTCTGGTTTAGTTTGGACCAGAAAGACTGAGAATCAAAGAGAGAGTGTTTTTGAGAGTTTAAGTGAGAATGATGGGATTATGGAGAGTTTTTGTGATCTTCTGGTTTAGTATGAACCAGAGACCATGAAGGATGGACGAAATTATGAGTGAGAGTATTTGAGAGTTTGTGAGAATAATAGATTAAGAGAATAAAGTAACCAGAGATTTGTTGAAGGAAAGAGTTAACTTATCACTTAAGAGAGTATGAGAGATTATGGAAAGTTTCTGAGTATGAGAGAGTATGAGAATTAGAGAGTGTATGAACTATAGAGAATAATTAAGAAGGAGGCTCAATTCTCCTTAGACATTTTGTGTACTACATGTGGGGTCTTTATAGCCAAGTTACAAGACACTCACATGACATACGAACACATTAAACTACTAATAAAACATGAATAACTTAAATAACTAATTTTGTAGGCTGGCTGGTTCAGAACTGGCTGGGGCAGACTGGTGTGGAGCAGGCTGTGGCATGGACTGCCTGGCACGTCCAAAGGAAGAGAAAGTGACTGGAGGAAGAGTGCACATTCAGCTTGGTGTGATAGTGACAGGTCTAGCTGCTTCTCCAAAGCACCCATGTGACTTCTTCTTGTCCAAAACAAACCAGAACTGAGTACTTCCATTCAAAATTGATTCCCTTTACATATGGAGGCTCCAAACGTCCATATTAATTCTACATAACTCCTTTCTTCCCTTGCAAGGTAAGTTAGGGCAAGATTGTTGAAGAGCTTCAATGATCAGTGAGGGCTTCAAGTGGCTGGTTAAAGCAAGCCACTCTCACCATTTAGACAAGGGAGTAAACCTCAACTGATCTTTATACACATTCATGTTAAGTTTATCTCTTGAGGACTTATACATTTGTGGAATAATGTATCAGGTACTGGTTACCCTATCAAGGAAGATCTGGTGAGTCCGAGCACTTGAACCTATCAGGAGGATAGGTGGAAAGGGAAGATACCAAGATCAGGATGAGTTGAAGAGTACCATGGCTTGAGCCTCAAAGAAGATGATCAAGGACCCAAACGGGGTCTATGAAGAGGCCAAGAGAAGTATGATGAGTGTGCAAGAGATGTTGATCATTGCTGCACCAGTTAGGCCATGATCCAGAGTTTTTTGTGTCCACCACACTGGTTGAGACACAAAGAACTCAATGGCCAATCCCTAGGCCTTGAAGGAGCTTACTCTTTTCCTTATCAAGGTTTTATCCCTAAGGAGAGTTTTCTTTGATAAGGTTTTTAATGAGGAGTGATTTCAGGGTTCAAAGTTTAACTCAGGATCTATAGAGTCAAGCTTGAGGGGGAGTGTTAAACCTGAATTGATAATCTGATTACTAAAGGTTATGAGAAAAGAATGACCAAACCATTGTGGAAGTTCTGTCATGAACTAAGGAAGGTCCAGAAGGCAATGCTGAGCTAGAAAGAGGTCTAGGAAGGGTTTACAATGAAGGAAGAAGACTTGGGTGAAGTTTGGAGTCATTTGGTCGATGTGAAAAGTTACGTTGTCCGTACAGTACGGTCGTACGGACCGTACGGATGAGGTCGACCCGAAACTTTACATTCGACCAAATGAGGATGTTTTGGGTTTGTGCAAAAATAGGGCAAAACGTGTACGGACCAAACACTAATCCGTACACTCCCATGATGAAGTTTGATGCACAAGACAAGAAGAACCCTAGAAAGAAGAAGGGATCTGGATGGTATCAAAAGAGGATCAGGCGAGATGCTCTTGCCTCAAGATAAGGTTTGGTCTTATCCAGGCTGTAAAGGAAGAGCAAGTTAAAGTATGAACTTAAACTGATCTGTGGACTGGTTCATGAGCATTGGTGGCTCTTTCTTAGTCAAGTTAACCTCTTGGACGCCCAGCAAGTGAAAGGCTGTCCAAGCATGTGAAGACTCTCAGCCACACAATTCAAAAAGAGGCTCCCTTCTTACCTTGACTTCACATGCTTGTTGAATTCCTTGAAAACCGTAATGTATTGTCATTTCTCTATTTAAACCATGTAATTTAGAGTTGAATAGCAACCTGAATGGGGGGGGGGGTCACCCCTTTTCTCTTCATAAACTCTTAGTCTCTCTCTAATCTCTCTTTAGTCTCCCAAAACCCTAGTCTTTCGTTTACTCTCTGTCTCTCATCAGTCTCACTCTCATTTCGACCAAGACAAGTTCTCATCTTCCCCATTGGGGTTCCTCTCACTCACACAACCATTGATCTGTAAAACTTTCATGGTATCAGAGCCAGGTTCATCAGAACCTGAGCTTAAAGGTCCCGCAAACCTCACACCCATTTCTCAGCTCAAAACCAAACCTTGAAGACACATCATCTGAGATCTGTTTCTGGAAGAAGAAGAAGTTATAATCCGTGGAGTGTTCTCCTTGTCTCTCAGCTGTTCCTGTCTTTACCAGATGAAGAAGACTTGTTGGAAGCAAAGGTGTATGGAGAGTCCTCATGAACGTGATCCAGAACCACCTTGTCCAGAAGTCCTGTTCATCCAGGTTCAAAAGAAGACTATCCAGATAGCGAGCTGTTAGTATGAAGAAAGGAGGGGTCTTTTGAGTTGGAAATACAAGAAGGGGGTCCTAGACTGAAGGAGAAGGAGTTGGGTGACGATCCAGACTCTCAGATCCAGTAAAGTCATTACCTTTATGCCATTGGAGGTTCAAGAAATCAGTCTGGTTCCTTGACTGTAAGCTATTACTGTCCCTTCTTGATATTGAGTGTGATAATGACTGGTTGTGTGTTGTGTTGAGTTAAATAACCTGAGGATATTTTTAAGATCTGTAAATGAACTGAAATGGATTTAGAATCTGTCCCAGAATGCTTAAAGAGACTTGCTTGGTGTTTGAGAAAATGCTTAACCTGATTCTAGTGAAGCTTGTTAGGGAGTTAGTAGTATTTCTAAACCTGCTTGCTTTCATGAAATGGAAACGCCTAAGGTTGTTGCATTGAGGCTGATGTTTTTTTTGTGATAATGATGCTTAATCCCAGCTCTAAATGAATATGTGTTTGATGTTGATTAAAGTTATCTAAACTGGTTGCATTCATGAGTTAGAGACTGATTAAGGTTATTGCATATTATCATTCTTGTTGCTGCCTTAATTTGATGCATCTAGATTCATGTCAGATGCAAATTATGGAGTGTTTAAAAATGCCTAAGTAGTTTATCTTGAATCTGAAATGATCTTGCTTGTGCTTAGAGAGGTTGCTTGCAAAGATTAGAACTTGAGAATGTCTGATTTAATCTGTTGTGAAGCTTGTGACATTGGTGATCAAACTTGATGATTAGTCAAGGTTTGATCCCAATGCTTGTGTCTTATCTTGCTTGGAGTTTAAGTGATGTTTCAGGAAGGTTTCCAGTCCATCATCAATCCGAGTTCAAGAGGAAGGCAGTGCCCATTGTTAGAGCAATGCAGAGTGGTCGCTGGTGTGTGTGGATGGACACACAAGGCGAGGTCATCACATAAGTCTTGAGGAGACTGGTGACCTTAAGGCACTGGTGCTGAAAGGAAGGGGTGATCAGTGGTTGTATGAAAGAATGAAAGAGAATGGAGAGTAGAAGAGATTTGCGGAAGAAAAAATGGATTTAGGAGCTTAGAGGCTCTGATACCATGTAAGTTTTATGAAGAACAAAGTGAAGAACACTCAAGAACAGGAGAGAGAGAGTGTGTTTGATCCAGAAATGTAAGGAGAGAGAGTGAGAATAGTGTTATTTCGTGAGAGAGACAGAAGAATAATGAAGGATTTATTTCCTTGATTTTATTTCTTGTAAGTTACACCATATTAAAAGACAGAGAAGAAAGAGAGAGGAAAATAAATGCACACTGGTCCAAAGACTGTATCCTGACCCAACAGCTCTTTTTGCAGCAGATCTAGATTTGAATTCAAACTGTCTTCAAGTCCTCACCGAGTCTTCTTCAAGTCCTCACCGAGACTTCTTACAAGTCCTCACCGAGTCTTCTTCCAAGTCCTCATCGAGTCTTCTTCAAGTCTTCATTAAGTCTTCTTCAAGTCCTCATTGAGTCTTCTTCAAGTCTTCATTGAGTCTTCTTCAAGTCCTTTTCCTCTCTTCTCTTGTTCTCTTCTTGTTATTAATGTCTTCATGTCAATACTGGCCTCTTCCATTTCTCCATTATATTAGTTGTTTAGTCTTTTCTGATTTAGTAATTGTTTATTGTAAGTGATTGTCTATTTAAAGACCTTCACCCTCTGTTGTAACACTTACCAGAATCAACAGACAAGTTTCTCTCTCTAATTTCGTGTGCTCTCTCTCCCTTGCTTGTTTCTAAACAATATTCACAATGTAAGGAGTTAAGTATTATGGTTTAGAGGCTGCCTTAGCTCTTTCTCTCTTAAGGCAGTCTAATACTTGTCAAACTCACTCTAAACTCTCCTTATCTATTGTCTTAAGCTCTAGCTTACTTATTCTAAATCTCATTCATCTACGTACACAAACTCTAAGTGTTGTGTTACTTCTCAAGGATAGATTCATACTAGAGAGTTTCTGCTTCATATAACCATTTTACTATCTAGGATTCTTTGTTATATAGTAAGCTGTGTATGAGGATTCAACCACAAGTTGGTTGTCTCTGATCTTGAATGGTGAGTTCCTGTTGTATGGTTGAAGGGGTCACAAGTTGAATGAATCACACCTTACATGAGACAAACACTCATGAATTCCAACATTTTGGACCAGTAGACAAAAGAGTGTTCCTACTGGTTTTGCAAGAGACTTGATTTGAAACTGGAATTTGATGAAGCTTGATGAACTGAGCTGAAGTTTTCTTGAGTTCCAGAGAATGAAATACTCCTTTATCTTGGGTTCTCGTGAGGTTCTTCCCTCCTGGAAGACCTTTGGACCAGTGGATAAAGAGATGTATCCAACGTAGTTTTTAAAGAGAAATTTTGACAGAGATTTTGCGGAAGTGAGAATAGGTTTTCAGGAGCTTTGTTGCTCTGATACCATGTGAGAATAGAGAGAAAATGGTGAGAATGAAATGGAGAATGATTTTGGTGAAGAGAATCAGCTTCTGGTTTAGTTTGGACCAGAAAGACTGAGAATCAAAGAGAGAGTGTTTTTGAGAGTTTAAGTGAGAATGATGGGATTATGGAGAGTTTTTGTGATCTTCTGGTTTAGTATGAACCAGAGACCATGAAGGATGGACGAAATTATGAGTGAGAGTATTTGAGAGTTTGTGAGAATAATAGATTAAGAGAATAAAGTAACCAGAGATTTGTTGAAGGAAAGAGTTAACTTATCACTTAAGAGAGTATGAGAGATTATGGAAAGTTTCTGAGTATGAGAGAGTATGAGAATTAGAGAGTGTATGAACTATAGAGAATAATTAAGAAGGAGGCTCAATTCTCCTTAGACATTTTGTGTACTACATGTGGGGGCTTTATAGCCAAGTTACAAGACACTCACATGACATACAAACACATTAAACTACTAATAAAACATGAATAACTTAAATAACTAATTTTGTAGGCTGGCTGGTTCAGAACTGGCTGGGGCAGACTGGTGTGGAGCAGGCTGCGGCATGGACTGTCTGGCACGTCCAAAGGAAGAGAAAGTGACTGGAGGAAGAGTGCACATTCAGCTTGGTGTGATAGTGACAGGTCTAGCTGCTTCTCCAAAGCACCCATGTGACTTCTTCTTGTCCAAAACAAACCAGAACTGAGTACTTCCATTCAAAATTGATTCCCTTTACATATGGAGGCTCCAAACGTCCATATTAATTCTCCATAACTCCTTTCTTGCCTTGCAAGGTAAGTTAGGGCAAGATTGTTGAAGAGCTTCAATGATCAGTGAGGGCTTCAAGTGGCTGGTTAAAGCAAGCCACTCCTCACCATTTAGACAAGGGAGTAAACCTCAACTTATCTTTATACACATTCATGTTAAGTTTATCTCTTGAGGACTTATACATTTGTGGAATAATGTATCAGGTACTGGTTACTCTATCAAGGAAGATCTGGTGAGTCCGAGCACTTGAACCTATCAGGAGGATAGGTGGAAGGGGAAGATACCAAGATCAGGATGAGTTGAAGAGTACCATGGCTTGAGCCTCAAAGAAGATGATCAAGGACCCAAACGGGGTCTATGAAGAGGCCAAGAGAAGTATGATGAGTGCGCAAGAGATGTTGATCATTGCTGCACCAGTTAGGCCATGATCCAGAGTTTTTTGTGTCCACCACACTGGTTGAGACACAAAGAACTCAATGGCCAATCCCTAGGCCTTGAAGGAGCTTACTCTTTTCCTTATCAAGGTTTTATCCCTAAGGAGAGTTTTCTTTGATAAGGTTTTTAATGAGGAGTGACTTCAGGGTTCAAAGTTTAACTCAAGATCTATAGAGTCAAGCTTGAGGGGGAGTGTTAAACCTGAATTGATAATCTGATTACTAAAGGTTATGAGCAAAGAAAGACCAAACCATTGTGGAAGTTCTGTCATGAACTAAGGAAGGTCCAGAAGGCAATGCTGAGCTAGAAAGAGGTCTAGGAAGGGTTTACAATGAAGGAAGAAGACTTGGGTGAAGTTTGGAGTCATTTGGTCGATGTGAAAAGTTACGGTGTCCGTACAGTATTGTCGTACGGACCGTACGGATGAGGTCGACCCGAAACTTTACATTCGACCAAATGAGGATGTTTTGGGTTTGTGCAAAAATAGGGCAAAACGTGTACGGACCAAACACTAATCCGTACACTCCCATGATGAAGTTTGATGCACAAGACAAGAAGAACCCTAGAAAAAAGAAAGGAAGAAGAAGGGATCTGGATGGTATCAAAAGAGGATCAGGCGAGATGCTCTTGCCTCAAGATAAGGTTTGGTCTTATCCAGGCTGTTAAGGAAGAGCAAGTTAAAGTATGAACTTAAACTGATCTGTGGACTGGTTCATGAGCATTGGTGGCTCTTTCTTAGTCAAGTTAACCTCTTGGACGCCCAACAAGTGAAAGGCTGTCCAAGCATGTGAAGACTCTCAGCCACACAATTCAAAAAGAGGCTCCCTTCTTACCTTGACTTCACATGCTTGTTGAATTCCTTGAAAACCCTAATGTATTGTCATTTCTCTATTTAAACCATGTAATTTAGAGTTGAATAGCAATCTGAATGGGGGGGGGGGGGTTCACCCCTTTCCTCTTCATAAACTCTTAGTCTCTCTCTAATCTCTCTTTAGTCTTCCAAAACCCTAGTCTTTCGTTTACTCTCTGTCTCTCATCAGTCTCACTCTCATTTCGACCAAGACAAGTTCTCATCTTCCCCATTGGGGTTCCTCTCACTCACACAACCATTGATCTGTAAGACTTTCATGGTATCAGAGCCAGGTTCATCAGAACCTGAGCTTAAAGGTTCCGCAAACCTCACACCCATTTCTCAGCTCAAAACCAAACCTTGAAGACACATCATCTGAGATCTGTTTCTGGAAGAAGAAGAAGTTTTAATCCGTGGAGTGTTCTCCTTGTCTCTCAGCTGTTCCTGTCTTTACCAGATGAAGAAGACTTGTTGGAAGCAAATGTGTATGGAGAGGCCTCATGAACGTGATCCAGAACCACCTTGTCCAGAAGTCCTGTTCATCCAGGTTCAAAAGAAGACTATCCTGATAGCGAGCTGTTAGTATGAAGAAAGGAGGGGTCTTTTGAGTTGGAAATACAAGAAGGAGGTCCTAGACTGAAGGAGAAGGAGTTGGGTGACGATCCAGACTCTCAGATCCAGTAAAGTCATTACCTTTATGCCATTGGAGGTTCAAGAAATCAATCTGGTTCCTTGACTGTAAGCTATTACTGTCCCTTCTTGATATTGAGTGTGATAATGACTGGTTGTGTGTTGTGTTGTGTTAAATAACCTGAGGATATTTTTAAGATCTGTAAATGAACTGAAATGGATTTAGAATCTGTCCCAGAATGCTTAAAGAGACTTGCTTGGTGTTTGAGAAAATGCTTAACCTGATTCTAGTGAAGCTTGTTAGGGAGTTAGTAGTATTTCTAAACCTGCTTGCTTAAAAGAAATGGAAACGCCTAAGGTTGTTGCATTGAGGCTGATGTTTTTTTGTGATAATGATGCTTAATCCCAGCTCTAAATGAATATGTGTTTGATGTTGATTAAAGCTATCTAAACTGGTTGCATTCATGAGTTAGAGACTGATTAAGGTTATTGCATATTATCATTCTTGTTGCTGCCTTAATTTGATGCATCTAGATTCATGTCAGATGCAAATTATGGAGTGTTTAAAAATGCCTAAGTAGTTTATCTTGAATCTGAAATGATCTTGCTTGTGCTTAGAGAGGTTGCTTGCAAAGATTAGAACTTGAGAATGTCTGATTTAATCTGTTGTGAAGCTTGTGACATTGGTTATCAAACTTGATGATTAGTCAAGGTTTGATCCCAATGCTTGTGTCTTATCTTGCTTGGAGTTTAAGTGATGTTTCAGGAAGGTTTCCAGTCGATCATCAATCCGAGTTCAAGAGGAAGGCAGTGCCCATTGTTAGAGAAATGCAGAGTGGTCGCTGGTGTGTGTGGATGGACACACAAGGCGAGGTCATCACATAAGTCTTGAGGAGACTGGTGACCTTAAGGCACTGGTGCTGAAAGGAAGGGGTGATCAGTGGTTGTATGTGCAGTCCTTGGGATGTTGCACTCCTGATCTTAAAGCTCTATACTTCTCACTTCAAGCTTGGACCTAGACTCAATCCAAGCTTGAGGAGGGGAGTTAAGTGAGCTACCTGAACTATCATAGGCACAGTGACCTGTTTTCCTCCTTCCATTGCAAGCAAACTGAAGAAGGAGCCAAATGGGTCTAGGCAGTTGCATGCCTATTCACGAGATTGTTCAGAGCAGTCTTGGATGTGTATGAAGAAGGCTACTCTATCAATGCGGCTTCTAGAGTGAGGTGGTTGAAGAGATAGCTGATGGATCAACCAGCAGTCCATCAAGTTGGCGAGTGATGAAGGAAGGTTGCAATGGTTTGTTTAGTCCAGATCATGAAGCTTCACACTGTCCAAGCTTGTTCCTTTATGAGATCTCAATCTTGAGGGGGAGTGTTGAAGAGCTTCAATGATCCGAGAGAGTTCAGGTAGTGAGGGATTCAAGTGGCTGGTTAAAGCAAGCCACTCCTCACCATTTAGACAAGGGATTAAACCTGAACTTATCTTTATACACATTCATGTTAGGTTTATCTCTTGAGGACTTATACAGTTGTGGAATGATGTATCAGGTACTGGTTACTCTATCAAGGAAGATCTGGTGAGTCCGAGCACTTGAACCTATCACGAGGATAGGCGAAAGGGGGAGATACCAAGATCAGGCTGAGTTGAAGACTACCATGGGTTGAGCCTCAAAGAAGATGATCAAGGACCCAAACGGGGTCTATGAAGAGGCCAAGAGAAGTATGATGAGTGCGGAAGAGATGTTGATCATTGCTGCACCAGTTAGGCCAAGATCCATAGTTCTTTGTGTCCACCACACTGGTTGAGACACAAAGAAGTCGATGGCCAATCCCTAGGCCTTGAAGGAGCTTACTCTTTTCCTTATCAAGGTTTTATCCCTAAGGAGGGTTTTCTTTGATAAGGTTTTTAATGAGGAGTGACTTCAGGGTTCAAATTTTGACTCAGTATCTATAGAGTCAAGCTTGAGGGGGAGTGTTAAACCTGAAGTGATAATCTGATTACTAAAGGTTATGAGCAAAGAAAGACCAATCCATTGTGGAAGTTCTGTCATGAACTAAGGAAGGTCCAAAAGGCAATGCTGAGCTAGAAAGAGGTCCATGAAGGGTTTACAATGAAGGAAGAAGACTTGGGTGAAGTTTGGAGTCATTTGGTCGATGTGCAAAGTGAGGGTGTCCGTACCGTACGGTCGTACGGACTGTACGGACCGTACGGACGAGTTCGACCCGAAACTTTAGATTCGACCAAATGAGGATGTTTTGGGTTTGTGCAAAAATAGGGCAAAAAGTGTACAGACCAAACCTTAATCCATACACTCCCATGATGAAGCTTGATGCACAAGGCAAGAAAAACCCTAGAAAGAAGAAAGGAAGAAGAAGGGATCTTGATGGTATTAATAGAGGATCAGGCGAGATGCTCTTGCCTAAGGATAAGGTTTGATCTTATCCAGGCTGTAAAGGAAGAGCAAGTTGGACTATGAATCTAGACTGATCTGTGGACTGGTTCATGAGCATTGGTGGCTCATTCTTAGCCAAGTTAACCTCTTGTACGCCCAGCAAGTGACAGGCTTTCCAAGCATGTGAAGACTCTCAGCCACACAATTTAAAAAGAGGCTCCCTTCTTCCCTTGACTTCACATGCTTGTTGAATTCCTTGTAAACCCTAATGTATTGTCATTTCTCTATTTAAACCATGTAATTTAGAGTTGAATAACAAGCTGAATAGGGGGGGGGGGGTTCACCCCTTTCCTCTTCATAAACTCTTAATCTCTCTCTAATCTCTCTAGCCTCCCAAAACCCTAGTCTTTCGTTTACTCTCTCTCTCTCTCTCTCTCTCTCTCTCATCACTCTCACTCTCATTTCGACCAAGACAAGTTCTTATATTCCCCATTGGGGTTCCTCTCACTCACACAACCATAGATATGTAAAACTTTCAAAGATGAGTTGCTTGTGGAGCAAGATTATACGGACATATTCAAATCTGGTTGTTCCAGATGCTTGATTTGCTTGCTCCTGATTTACTTGGTCTCTTCATGAACTCCAGCTTTGTTTATTATTCATTCCAACAATCCAAACACCTTGACCAGGAGCTTCTCTCAAGTATTTCAAGATCCGCTCCACCATGTTCTAGTGATAAACCTTAGGTGTTTGCATATGTTGACTGACTTGATTCACAACAAAGCACACATCAGGTCTTGTGATGGTTAGGTAGATGAGCTTTCCCACAATTCTCCTATACTTCTTGACATCATCAAAAGGTGTATCTTCATACTCCCCCTCCTGCAGTACCTTGTATCCTTGTTATAATGGTGTTTTGGCCTGACTACCTTATTTAAAATGTCAAGTGTGTACTTCCTTTGGGATAAGAAAAGCCTCTCTTTAGAGCAGCATATTTCAATCACTAAGAAGTACTTCAATTCTCCCAAATCCTTAATATCAAAGGCATTTTTAAGAAAAGTTTTGGTTGAGATGATACCTTCCTTATCACTACCAGTGGATAATATCATCTACATATACCAGGATGACCACAATAGCTTGTTTGTTGCTTAGAGTGAAGAGAGAGTGATCAGCTTCTGATTTCAAAAAGCCTCTTCTATTGAGTGTTGTGCTCAGCTTATGGTACCAGGCTCTTGGAGATTGTTTCAAGCCATAGATGGCCTTCTTTAGCATCAGAACATTTCATGGCTTGACCATGTTCTCTAGGCCAGGAGGTGGTTGCATGTACACTTCATCTTCCAATTCTCCTTGAAGAAAGGCATTCTTCACATCCATCTGCCATAGATCCCATTCTAAGTTGACAGCAAGTGATAGAAGAATCATTATAGTATGCAACTTGGCACTGGTGCAAATGTATCTAGATAATCCTCTCCATAAACCTGAGTGTATCCTCTTGCAACTGGCCTTGTTTTTCTCCTTTCTGGTTTTCCATTGGCTAGATACTTGATGGTGTATAGTAGACGACTTGTCACAGCTTTCTTGCCTTTGGGAAGTTCAGTTTCAAACCATGTATCATTCTTGATCATGGCATTAATTTCATCTTCAACTGAATTCCTCCACTCCTCATGTTAGCTTCTTCATATGATCTTGGAATGTATTCCTGATCCAACTCCCCAATGAAGACTTGATGTTCTTCTGGATATTGAGCCAGAGAACATACTGCACTTGGTAGATGAGCCACTGCTTCAAAATTGAAGTACACTCTTGTATTGATCCAGTTTGAGGCAGGTCTCTTGATCCTTGTACTCCTTCTCAAAGGTTGTATCTGATCAGGTTCTGCTTCATTTGCTTCACCTGGATCGCCTTGTGTTTAAACCTCAGCTTCTGATTCTGATGGTATTGATGGTATCTCATCTTGATCATGAGCTGATGAGTTCTCTTCAGGTTGTTGTTGACCATTCTCATTATTTTCATTTCCCCCCTCATGATCAGGATGAGTGACTTCAATGTCTTCCTCAGCCTCTTCTACATCTTGAGCTGGTGTCTCATTGGCCTTCTCTGATTCCTCTGACAGACTAATGCCAAGTCACTCCAAGATAACTCTCAGGTTGTTAGCTCTATCAGAGGCAGATTGAGATAGATCTTTGAGCTCACCCCAACTCTTCTCTTCATGGTAGCTTCTTGATTCCATAAACTTGACATCCCTGGAGACCAGGACTTTCCTTCTTTCTGGAACATAACACTTGTAGCCTCTCTGATGTGTGGAATATCCAATAAACATTACCTTTGTGCTTCTAGCTTCTAGTTTATTTCTTAATTCACTTGGAACCAAGACAAAGCACATACACCCAAACACACGAAGATGATCTACAAATGACTTAGTTTTGTTGAGTACCTCATATGGTGTGGCATCATGAAGCACACTTGTGGGTGTGCGGTTGATCAGGTAAGTAGCAGTGACAACTGCATCTCCCCAAAAACGTTTAGGTACATTGGTATGGAACATCATGCTCCTGGCCACCTCCATTAAGTGTCTGTTCTTCCTCTCTGCCACACCATTCTGTTGGGGCGTGTAGGGACAACTGGTTTGGTGAATGATTTCATGGGTAGCTAGATGTTGTTTGAAGGCTGTGCTAGTGTATTCACCACCATTATCTGATCTAAGAATTTTGATCTTAACATTGAAATGATTAGTGATATAGTTCTGGAAATTTTTAAGAGCTTCTAGCACCCTATCTTTTGATTGAAACAAGGTGATCCATGTGTACTTAGATTTTTCATCTAGAAATGTCACAAAATATCTATGTTGTTCTCTAGAAAGACATGGAGTAGTCCACACATCAGAATGGATTAAATCAAAGCAATTATCATAGATGGTCATTGATTTAAAAAACACACTTCTACAATGTTTTCCTAGAATACAAGCCTCACAATCACTTTTAAAAGAAACACTTGGCAACACAATGTTCAAGGCACGAGAATGAGGATGTCCTAGTCTAGCATGCCATAACACATCTTTAGGGAATTCAGAAACGGAATTAAAAGCACAAGATAAATCAGAAGCTGGTCGTGTGTCCTGAAGCAGATACAAGTCCCCTTTGGTCACACCTTTGCCAAGCAACTTACTCGATTCAATATCCTAAAAATAAACATCATTAGGAGTGAAGGTTGAAAGTAAATGAAGAACAATGAGGAACAGGTTCAAGAACAGAGAGAGAGAGAGTTGAATCCGTGTGAGAGAGAGAGAGGGGTATTTCGAGGGCAAAAGAGAGAGAGAGAGAGAGAGAGAGAGAAAGAGAGAAGGAATCCTTTTCCTTGATTATTTCTGATCTCAGGCATACAATATAAATAGACTAAATGAAGAGAAACAAGACAAGAAGAATATAATAAACTATTCTGGCCTGGCAAAGGGGTAGTGACCCTTCACAAATGGTCCACACCCTAAAAGGAACATGTGACTCTTCCATTTAAATACTATTCTTGCTTCAGACAAGCTCCCAACGGCTCCCTGACTCTCTGAGGTTGATTTGAGCGAGTTTGAACTTCCCTTGTCTTCCAAGGTAAGTTAGGTTGATGAAAGTTGGAGAGAATCTGGGTGTAGAGAGTGAGACTGAGAGACTCAGAACACGATTTAGACA
>CAJHQP010010993.1:0-16616 GCA_905132765.1 Moricandia arvensis
AAACTCTCAGCATAATGTTCCTACACGTGAAGGTGATGAAGAAGTCACAGGACATGCCTACTGTGTTTTAATCAAAGACTCCAAGGCGGTCAAAGAACTGGGGGGAGTTAAGCGACCGACCAAATCCTGGTGATGATCTGCCAAAAAAGTCATTGATTTGCTATGGACGGTCATCCAACTAGAAGTCGAATTAAGTCTTGGGTTCTCACTTATTCTCTCTGGCACTGTCTTTCCAAGTATTTATCAATATTCTCTAGTTTTTATCTAACTGTTCACTCAAACAGGGAAGATGATTGGTGATGGTGACGAAGTACCAGTGCATGTTGTTGACAGTGATGACAGCTGTTAGGGTTGTTTAGTCATTTTTGTGTTTCCGAATCTAATGCACTGTTTTTCCTTTGTATTTGTTTCTTTTGGATATTCAAGGAATCTTTTGAATTGTGCCAGATTAAGTGTTTTATTGTCAACAACATGTTTTGCATATTCTTGTTATGTAGTTTCTGTGTGAAGTTTTATACAGGTGCTTGAGTTGTCAGATTAGATAAAAAGGGGGAGAATGAAAGCTCATTTGTTTGAGCATATGCTTCATTGTGTTACACAAGTCGTAACATGTGTCACACATGGTAGAGAAAGTGAGTGGAAGCGTGCGGGTAACACCATAGGTGATATGGAGTTACACAAGGTGGATGTTCTAAGAGGGTATCTATAATTGAGATAGAGATCCAAGAATCTAGGAGGATCTTCGAGAGAAACAAACAAGAAGATTTGGATAGATTCATATAATCACAAGATATAAAAAGAATCAGTATATATAGGGGATTATGCAATTTGACTAGATAGGGTTTTTAGGTTGATGATCATCGAGTTCTAGAGGGTGTTCTGAACTGCGATTATTGTAAGAGCAATTGGTTGGAACATTCCCGTCTTATGTACTTTTGGGTAGATTAAGAATTGGTCCGTCTCAAGTCGTGGTATGACGTTGAGTAAATTGGATTAAACAGATATAGAAAGATTGTTTAACAAGTTGTTTTTTCTTTGTCGTGTCCGTGTTCTTCTGAAATTGGTATCCATTAGAGTTTTCAGATAAACCATATTATATAAACACGTATTTGAATAAAAATGTGAGTGAGTGACGTGGAACTTCCAACTACAAAATCACAGGGTGGATTCATTTCCAATGAACTAAGTTACTTATAATTTCTATTTGTAACAATAAGAATTATTAAAAATTTATGGTACACTTGAACCCACAAGTTTTAATGTAGATTTGTTCCTACATCTATGGGATAGACACAAACCAAAATACTTACTATTTTTTGTATAGTGACCTTTGTTACTTAGCTTTGTTCATTCAAGTAATCGTGTTTAGGACTTGGACTTAACTTCTTTAAAAACAAGTAATTGATATACTTAACTTCTTTAAAACAAGTACTTGTTATATCAAGTACTCGAGAAAAAAAATTAGTACTTACAAATTACTTAACCCGAAATGTACTTGCTAAAATCAAGTAATCGTTTCTAAATACTTATTACTTGCAAAATACAAGTAAATATAACAAAATAAAAAATTTATACAAAAATAAAGTACATGAATTTGTTTATTTTTTTATCAAAGAACTTTCTTTTATCAAGTCTAGTATTTTTATCCGATTTTAGTGACATTATAATAAAAAACCAAAATATTTTGATATTTAATAAAAATCTAAAAAACTAGTAACAAAATATAGATGAAAATGATAACAAGAAACATATTAAAAAAATACAATTGAAATTTGATTTACATTTGAAAATAATAAGATCTGCCGGTTTGTTATCCAATTTAACAATGTCAAGTATTTGATTTTTTTAAGAAGAAACAAAATAAATAAACCAAACAAAAAAGAAAAACGACTCATCTAATTTAAAAATTAAGTGACTAATATTTTGAATCTATAAAATCTTATGCCAATGTTGCTTAAAAAAATATATTTAGGAACAAGTAACAAGTCCAAACAAACCGAGTATTTAAATTGTTTTAAAGACTTGTACTTGATTTATAATTACAAGTATTTGATTTGACGATACTTGTTACTTGACTTTATCACTGCAAATACTCGACTTTAGAGCAAATATGGGATGAGTAGCTAGTACGAGCTGAGTATCGAGTATATGTACCCAACCCTACCTACAACTACTCCAAAGTTTTGGATCTCAAGTTTTTTTTTTTTAATATTTTATTTTTTCTATTTTGATGGAATACATTGTTAACACGAGCTGTAAATAATGTGGATCAATGTTTAAAAACTCACCGAACTTATATGGAAAATTATATTATTTGCAAGGTAACTAGAGCTGAGTAAAAAAATCTGAATCCAAAAAAACAAACCAAACCGGATCCAAAAAGGTAGTATCAAATCCAAACCAAAATTGGTTAATTATTCCAAACAAGTTAAAAATTTTGGTATCTAGAAAAATCGAACCAAATCCAATCCCACCGAAATATTTCGGGTATCCGATTATATCCGAAGTAGATTTATATAATTGAATTATATTAGTTATTTAGATTTTAATATTCAAAATATATCCAAAATCTCTAAGATATTTTGAATTTATCCAAAAATATTTGAATATATAAAATAGCTAAACAATACTCAAAACACTAAAAATAGTTATCTATTGATTCTCCGTTCAAATATTCAAGCCAAAGCATTTTTATGTTAAATTTAGGTATTTTGGCATACACTACTCAACTTTATTTTTATATATATTATTTATTTTTAGATTTGGTAAATTTAAAGTATATATGAATTTTATTTTTTATATATAATTTAAATGGGTCATCGAACACGGACCTGAACTCGCAAAAACAACAAACCGAACCTGAACCAAAATATTTAGCCCCAAACCCGAACCCAAATAGATCAAATTGAATTTGAATGGGTACTCAAACGTCCACCTCTAAAAGTAATCCTAACAAATATTATCTATTTATTTATGATAGACATGATCATTGGTAGAGGGAGAAAATTATTGTTCATGAGTCAAATTGATAAACAATTATATTTCACAAAGGTCAACAAACTTAAACTTAGATTTTTGTAAGAAGTACATGTATGTTATAAAAAACTTACAATTTTATTATATCGAGAAATTTAAATTAGGGCGAAATTTCATATCTGCGGACGGAAGATTATATTGGTATAAATAAATATGTTAGAATGAGTTTATTATACAGAAGGAGAATAGAAAGTGAGGGGTGAGTTACGAAAGATCGAAATCCGACGTATATATAGAAATAAAAAACTATGTCATTGTACGTGCATAGTGACAATGGGTCTACCTGAATTATATTCACGTGAATATTGTCAATATTCGATGAAATGGTTTTGTACGGAGCGTACAATGCATATTTTCATAACACTCCCCCTTAGACACCAGTGTCACTATCTTTTTCTGTTTAGCATATTTTTTGCCTCTTTAAAAACTTCTAAGAAAACACGGTGAGAAAAAAAAGATAAGGTAAATAGAGTACAACCACGTAAGGTCCCATTCGAATGAACATTATGTGATCTCATAAATACTTTTAATGCCGCATTCTAATGTTGTGGACGCGTTTTATGAATATTGAGAAGTGATTTTGTGAAGAGGTCGGCAACATTGTCACATGACCGGACATACTTCACTATAATTTATTTATTAATTTCGAGCTATTCAGTGTATAAAAACAATTATGGAGGTATATGTTTGGTTCTATCGCTTGATATCCTTCCTTCGTTTGAGAAATGCATGCCGCATTATCTTCATATAAAATAGTTAGCTCTGTATTTTTGCAAATCCCACAGCTGAGCAAATGCTTCAAATTATTGATCTTAGCCATACACATTTTTACTTGCTTCGTGGTGTGCGATAATCTCAGCATGATTTGAAGAGGTGGTCACAAGTGTCTGCTTCTGAGAACGCCAAGATATAGCAGTGCCTCAAATCGTACAACATATCGTGTTTGTGATTGAGCCTTATGTGGATCTGATAAAATCATGCATCTGAAAAACCAATCATTTGACCTTTAGAGTTTTTAAGATAAAAATAAACTTAAATTAATAGTCCCTTGGAAATATCGGAAGAAATGTTTTAATTCCATACCAATGTCTTTGTGTAGGGGATGAATTGAATCTTGCCAATAGATTTAAAGTGAATGATATATCAGACCGTGTAAAATTTTCAAGATCCATTAGTGCTCCGATTTCACTTAAATATGGTATTTTAGGATCAAAGATTTCTTCATTTTCTGCAGATGGTCGAATTTGATCATTTACAACATTAAGTGATTTAACGACCATCATGGTGCTAAAAGGAGTTGATTTATCCATATTAAAGCGTTTCAACACTCTTTTGGTGTATGTTGACTGATGCACAAATATACCTTTTTGAAAAAGTTCAATTTGTAAGCGTGGATAATATTTTGTGTGTCCGAGATCTTTTATCCAAGATTCTCTTTTTAGATAGTCTAATAATTTTTGTATTTCCTTTTGGGTTCCATAATATTAAAATCATCAACGTAAACCGTGATTATCAAAGATTAAGGTGATGTTTTATTTATGAAAACACAAGAGCATATAGGATCATTCATGTATTCTTTTTTATTAAATGTTCACTGAGACGATTATACCACATACATCCAGATATTTTAGCATTATAATGATCTTTGTAATTTTATTGCACATAAACTCTTTAGGTTTGGAACTTACTGCTTATGTCATTTTAAATCCATCTGGGATACTCATATATATATATAATATATCAGTATCTACTGATCCATGTAAATATGTTGTAATGACATCCATAAGACGAATTTCTAAATTTCATTGGCGCTAAGCTCATCTTTTATCTAAATATGATTGCGTCCATAAAAGAAAATATGTTTCCTCATAATCAGTTTCAAGACTTTGAGAAAAAACTTGGGCCATGAAGCAAGCTTGTATCTTATAATCTTTTCCATTTTTTTGTGTAAACATTTAAAAAGACTTCGAATGCACAAGCTAAATGCATTATCAATGCAATCCATTTATGATGCATATTGGATTGCATTTATATGTCATTCAACCTTCCAAATGCAAATGCAGAACAAATAAATCTTAAAATAAAGAGAATTTTGCATGCAAAATAAACCTAATGATCTGCAAGAGAAAATTTATGAGTTTAATGATCGGTAGGAGAAAATGGAATAACACAACTTCAAATCGTAAGCATATCAAACAAAAAATGCAGATGAAGGCAGAATAAATACAGATCAAGTTGATTATGCAAAACAAATGCAAATATAACTGGTCAAACTAATTTATCAAATGAACTTATTTAATGAAATGTTAAAAACGTTTAAGGTAAATATCTAAAAAATACATATTCTTGAATATAAAAATTATTATTATTTTTGATAGAAAATAAAGAAATTAAAACATTATATAAAAATTAAATACATTTACAATATACAATAAAATTAAAAAAAAAATCAATATGCAATATTTATGTTTGCCCATAATATACTTTCAATAATTTCTCTAATTTTGCAATATGATTTCTTTGTCTCCTTTCGCTTCTTCCATATCAGTTTATTCAACGATAGAAGTAGCATTGTCAATCTTTGTATATGTCACTGTATTAGCAAACTCTTTATCAGAAAAAATGAAATTCTAATAAAATTATGTAATCCCATTATGATGTTACCACTCATTTTGAACATGATATCATATCTCTGGAGTTCACAAAAGATTATTTCATTTTCTCATTCCAAAATCCAAATGTCCTCTCAATAATAGAATACAAATATGCATGATATTAATTAAATAACTCTTGTTTGTTTCTCAGAGGAGGACCACTTTCGAAACTGTGACATAAGATACCTAACAACCTCATTTCATGAATACATATAGGAAGCCAAAACGCTTTTTTATTTGGATAGTCAAAGTCAAGTAGACAAAATTTATCGGCGGGAGTAAAGGAAAATCATAATCATTGTATTGCGCCTTTATGAGAATTGTTTGTATCATGACAAGAATTGAGTGCTCTATTCTAAATGTATCTAAATAATATATTCATATCGTCATTATATTAAACAATGTAATATTTTGCCGATCCGATACATTCCTTGAACTTCAGACTTTACTTTAACGCAAACATGAACTCCATCCATAACTCCAAAAAACTACTCAAATAAGGTCATGTCTTCCATCAATTATAGTCGTTGTGGAATCCCTCTTAGTTCTTTTGTTATTGGAGTCTTAATATAGTCACAAGCAAGCAATTCAGTCACTCGAAGCGCTTCAAAAAAATCGGATTCATTGTCTTTTGCGTTCGTCCAAATCGTAATTTAACATTTCTCTGAACTCCGTTGCCACTTAGTAACATGGTCCACACTCTCTTCAGCGCTTACATTTAATTTTGGTTCTGTGCCATAAGTCTTTTGCAATTTCTCACATAATGTGTAAAATCGCCAAGGAAACATTCATAATAGTTGAAGACAAGAGCATTATCTTCTTGTAATTGATCCTAGACATTTTTCCATCCCAAACCGCCGTTATTTTGTGTTGATCCTCTTTCAAAATATTGATTGTAATAACTTAATGATGATTCAACTATTAAATCTTCAAACTGCTCATTTTCCAATTTCATAACTCAATTCGTTCCTCATAACTTAGATTTTGAACCATATGATTGCAATTGACATATACAAATGTCTGCAGTTTCCTAAACATGAGGTAAGATTTAAAAAAAAAAACTTTTAAGGATTAAGTAAATATTAAATTAAAATTTTAAGCACAAGTTATAACTTAAACTAAATGAGAAATAATTCATAATATTTAATGGATATCATAAAAACATAACATAATTGTTAAAAACAAAAAAACAAACCACTGAACTAATCTTCATCATCAAATTCACTTTTCTGACTTTCTTTTAAATTTGGTCCTTATTTATCTCCACACATATGAACTAATTTTCCTCTTCTGTGTGTTCTTAGTATCTGCGCTTTTGAAGAATAGTTCATAAAACCAAATTCTAGTTATACTCTTCTATGATTGTTGGCTGAGGTGCGACCTTATACATCGAGTGAATATCTTTGTTGATCATTTATAGTTGTTTCTACTACTAGTCTCACTAAAACTCCACTTTGAACATTTAAAGTTGTACCCCAACATATTTGATGATGAAATTCATTGCTTAGTATTTAGAGGTCCCCCATTGTGGAATATTTCATGATGAACCCCATTGGTGAGCATTTTGAGGTGCACTCCACTATGGAACATTTGATTATGAACCCCGTTGATGAACATTTGGAGGTGTATCCCATTTGGAACATTTGATGATGAACACCAATGTTCAAGAAATCGCTAGGCGGTAACTAGGCGCTTTATAGGGGATTAGCGACTAGGCAGATTATTCGGAACCTAGGCGAAGCTTAGGTCTTAACGAATTATTGATTCATTTTATATATATATATGACTTTTATATTGAAATATTTTAATTTAAATAGAAATATAAAATTATTGTAATAAATTATAAAAATTAGATATGCAAAATAAAAGAAATTAGATAAATTTGTGAATATATACTAACATTATTTCTTAAATTAACATATTTAGACTAATTTAGATCAATTTTAACTGATTCTGAATAATTTCAATCGACTAGAATCGTATAAATCGGTATAAATCAGATTTTAAGAAAATCGTTTCGGAGAGGACCGAGTTACCGTCTAGGCGGGGGCCTAGGCACCGGCTATAGACCGATTTTTAGAACCTTGATGAACACCATTGTTGAACATTTGGCCGTATACACCAATTTTAAAAATTATGGCCCCATTGTCCACCTGAAGTTTGATCTCATGAATTATTACTACTGAAATATGAACTACCAGAAAACAAGCACTTAAATTTAAAATTCCAGAATTTTTACTTGAGGCTAACCGTTTTCCAACATACTCGTTATCTCGTGTATATCCAATGGGATTACATAAGCGCATAAGGTTCTATAATTTCTTTTGTAATCCTACTACCGGTGATTTCAATGATCTAATACATAATTTTGAAAAAATGGTGGACCTACTCAGCCAGAAGATTCTCTTACTGATTTTAAATCTTTTTCTCTAAAGGGGATTTGTATTATTTGCAGCACATATGTGACCCCTTTCTTGGAGAGGACAACGCTGGAGCCACTTTGTGAGATGTCCACTTGACAGGGCACTTGCAAATTTGGTTTGGTCAGAACTATTCCCGACAGCGAGCTGCCACTACTTATCATATAAAGGATCTGATCATAAATCACTCCTCTAAATTGTTAAGTAACACAAAAGAAACCATGAGGCTTCTTTTGCTATGATAGGAGGCTAAAATACAAAAACAAAATGTCAAAAAGTTAGTTAATGAGACATGGAAAGCAACCTCCAACCTTGTTGTAGTCGTACGCATAGAGCACATTTGCCAAGCTATAACAGAGTGGAATAAAAGCCAATATCAAAATAGTCACTGAGACAAAAAAAAGGTGGAGTTAGAGGAGGCACATTCGGACCCAGTGAATGATACAAGACATATAAATCTGATCATTGCATAAATTAATTGTGCATATGAAGCAGAAGAAGCCTTCTGGAAACAGAAGAAGCCTTCTGGAAACAGAAGAGCCGCCTTTTTGGCTCCAGCTAGAATATTGGAATACCGGTTTCTTCCATGTGACTGCAGAAAACCGCAAAGCAAACTTTTTCAGTTATTGAAAACATTGAAGGAGCTTCAGTCTATAAAGAGGAGAAAATCAGAATGGTAGTGATTGTTTATTTTCAGAAACTTTTCACACTAGAGGAAGAAAATAGGGAATAAACAGTCAACTAAGCTTTGAAAAGCATAATAACTGAGGAGGAGAATACTATACTTACTTTCTTACCGTCACCCTATGAGATTAAAGAGGAAGCGTTCTCTGTTCATGTAGATAAGGCCTTGGGACTGGGCGCTTTATCGGCGAGCTTCTTCCACTCCAGTTGGGATATCATTGAACCAAACATAGTCACTCGAATTCTTGAATTTTAGAATCGGCCAGTCTCCCTAGAAAATCAATGAAACTCACATTTGATTCACTCCCAAAACAAACAGCCCTCGTACCATAGTGGATTATTAATTGATTGCTTTTGTGTAACGTGTATTACAATATTATCTCCAAAATCTTGACAAGGAGACTCCAACATTTACTTACTAATATCATTCTAATTATCAGTCGACTTTTGTTCTGGGACGAGAAATATTAGAAAATGTGCTTATTACTCACGAAGTACTTCATTTCCTAAAATCCTCCCAAGCCTAAAGCGATGTTCCATGATCGTTAAGATGGACACGAGTAAGCTTATGATCGCCTATAGTGGGGATTCATCCAACTTTAAATGCAAAAACTCGGTTTCCATCTCCGATGGATATCTTGGATTATGTAGTGCGTCTCTTCTATTACATAATATTTTCTCATCAACGGCTTGCCTAGAGGAAGAGTCAAAAAGAGGAGATGTTTCTGTCAAGGAAACCCTCAGTTCTAAATTCCTCTCGGGACTGCAGTAAAAAAGTGCTCATGAGAAAGGCACAATGGTAGTTAATCCACGTTACCACAGAGAGTCTCAAGGTAAAACACATTTTGTTTGGGGATGACACAATGTTTTCTAAAATTGAACGAGGATAGAACTCTATAAAAGAACTTATCAAATAGTATGGAAAGGCCTCAGGATAGTCCATCAATGCCGACAACTCTTCAATTACCTTCTCAAGGAGAACACCCCAAAGCCTTAAAGCTTTGATCAAGAGTATAATTCAGACTGAAAAGGAGGGTGAGTTGGGGAAATATTAAGGCTTACCCAAACACTTTGTCCAAAAAAGAGATTTGCTTACCTAGATTGTTAACATGAGAAGACAGAAAGCGTGTGGCTGGTCAAAAAAATTCCTCTAGTCAGCAAGAAAGATGGTGATGCTCAAAAGCGTAGTTACGAAAATCACGTCTTTAGCCATGACTTGCTTCTAGCTTCCAGTATCCCTCATCAAACACATCCAATCGGATGTTACTCGTTTCTGGTGGGAAAATAAAGACGGTACCATTAAACATGTCTTGAGTAGCCTAGTCAAAAATGACTAAACCGAAATTTCTCGTAAAACTTTGATTTTGATATTTCAAAGCTTCAATGATGAGGTACTTGCAAAATAAGTTGGAGGGATATAAACAATATGTGGACTCCTTGGTAGAGTCTTAATGGGAAAATATTGTGGCAATACTCCTTTCAAACTCCGTCATGAACGCTCCTCGGCCTCCATGGTTGGAAAGCCTTGCACGTGGGTAGAGAAATACTAAAATATAACCTGGGCTGGACTGTGGGAAATTAAAGAATCAACCCTAGCCTGGACTGATCCATGGTTTAATTTCACCTCTCAACATAGACCAATGGGGGCAGTATCATAGGCTACACAAAGCTAAGGGTTGTAGATCTCTTTATTCATGGAATGAGAGATTGGTACACAGACAAAGTTTTGACTTATATTCCCTCATGAATAATAGACCATTGTGAGCATAAAACCAAGTCTATTGAGAATTTCGAATAGACTTATATGGTTAGGTTCATATTTAAGTATTTACTCCACCAAGTCTGGTTATTATCCTAGAATTACAGAGATAGTAAATGAGATGAATTGACAACATAATGATTTTAAAGTTAACTGGAAAAGCTGTGTGGAATGTACCAACACAACAAAAGATGAACTTATTTCTGTAGAATATTTTTAAGAAAGCATTGCTTGAAGGGGAAGAGCTCATAGCTCGATATATCAATGTAACCATGTATGTCAAAGATTCAACACCCATGGATCTATAAATCACCTTTTCTTGCACTCTCCTTTTGCTCGTAAAGTTTGGGAGCTTCGCCTTTCTTCCAGCGTTTAAAGGTTAGTGAATCCTTAGATTTCAATGATGGTTGGCTCACTCTTTGCTTTAAGACTTGTTTACCTCCCACTGGTGTTACTCATGTTCCTTTTGCACCAAGGATTCTATGAAAAATTTAGATTTCCAGAAACATTCTTCTCTTCAACAAAAGAAGTATCTCAAAAAGACAAAACTTTGTCAAGAGACATCTCCCTAGCATGTGAATGCCAGAAAAGTCAAGAGAAGGTACCATATTTTGATCATGTTCCATCGTTGACTCTTGATATGATACTAACCAGTGATGCATCATCCAAAACCTTAGCTGGGCCAGACCATCATCAAGTTGCACAAACTGGTTATATTGAAGCAGCAGCGAATATTTCAGCAACCATGAGGATTTTAACCGTGAAACCCCTTTCTATAGATTCTGAAACTCAACTAGAGAACGCAGGGAATTGGTTTCATATCAAAAGTTATTAAAGGTTTAGGAGATATGTCATTTACAAGTTAGATAGCCTACACTGCATCCGAATTAACACTTCTTGAAGAAAAGTGTATCTATCAGCCCAACCAGGAGGAATATTCTAGTAAACCATAATGGGCATTAAAGGAGTACCTCTCAGAAGTCTAGAACATCAAGATTCAAGGCCAGTGTACAACACAATCTGAAGATGCATCTTATTTACTAAGATATGCCAAACTAGTTTTGGTTAAGGAAAGTTAATTATTTGCTCATGATGTGTGCATTCAAAGGCACGTATGGGAACGGGGGATATATCTATGAATTTAGGAAACTACCTCATAAGCCAAGATGTTAAAAGGTATTATTCTATCTAAGTTTCTAAGTTTTAAATTAAGTTTAAGTTATTCATTTAAATTTAAATTTTAGAGACTATGTATTATGGTTTAGGCGTGGGGGACCTGAGTTTAAGTTGTTTTGTTTTTTCCCAAGGCATTGTGCATGTACAAGCCTTGTCAGGGTTGTATTGTATAACCTGGTAGAAAACAGTAACGAGAATCATCCAACTTCATTTTAAGAACTTGTTTCTTCTTCTTGAAATCTCTGAAATCGAGTTTCATGGCTGGTGTGTAATATCCAGCAACCCAAGGGTTCTCTGATTTGGTGTTTCATATATGAACTAGAGTATCTAGGAGTATCATGAGAGGAGTCAAATATCTTGTGTCACCATGCAATCCACAAGCTTTGAAAAGCTTGAGTCTTTAGATTCGCTTTTGCAAGGATTATCCAACCTGTTCCATTCTATCCGAAAATCTATCCTAAGAAGAATCATTTCAAGTGGTATTAGAGCAGTCATTAGTGGGGAAGTATTCTATCTTATTCTTTATTGATCGAATTTTGCTGATTAGGGTACATAGGGATTTCATCTGTTCTAAAGAATTTTTATATGTCTCAATTGATATGTTCTGAAGCTTGGGTTTGTGATTGATTGTGATTTCGACCTGATTTTTAAGTTTAGGGTTGAGCTTGTTAAATCTGTTTTAGGTAAATCAATTGGATTTTTGTGGATGACTTGGTTGCTGGATATTATATTTTGATTCTTGTCGATTTATTGCTCATTCAATCCTGATTGAAGTCGATTTGTTATGGGTAATCTGTTGGGGTTTATTCTGGTTGATTTGTTTGTTGATAGTCATGTCTGCACATAAAAAGGAAACCTGCAAGCAGAGCCGTGCTTATTTGAGAGAAACTTTCGCTTAGGGGCAAAAATTTTTTTACAAAAAGTAATTAAAAAGCATTTCTTATATAAAATAACTATGACATACAATCTCGTTAGTACTTTTATAGGTATGCAGAAAAATTAGATTAAAATGAGAATATGTGTCTAAGAAATCAATTATAAAATATGAAACAATTGTTAATTGCTAAGAAAATTGTGTAAATAAAAAGAATTCCCTACAAATTATAGATGGCAAATATGTTTTTTCCTATGAGTCTCTCACACTAAACTACAATAACTTTGTTATTTGTATATATATATGTTCATAAGTTTTATAAAAAAATATTGCTTAGGGCAGCTGGAGGTGCTCGCACGGCTCTGCCTGCCAAGTTTCCAGATAAGCTGCAGATTAGAGCTATCATGGCCAGCCTGGAGAAAGTAATGGATTCCAGAAATTAATTCTTACGCCAAGAGTTACTTTAATCCAGAATCATAATCAAGGAAAGAAGGACTAGAGAACACGACCATATACAGATAAGTGAAAAAGGAAACATTCAGCAAAGAAACCCAACGGATTTCTCCATGATTCTCGTGATAATGGTGAAAACAAAGGTCTGTTAGAAGAGCTGGATGAGATTTAATCACAACTCAACAGCAACAGACAACACGTTGCTGGGGTCAAAATCGATTACGACGGAATCAATATCTAAAACTTCTGAGGAAATATTCTTTTCCAAAAAATAATTAAAAAAACAATCGACTAACAAGTTTTTACGAAAGACTCGCGATCTTCTATCAAATGACTTTCAAAGTACGACAAAACAAGAAACTATCATCGTCTCCTAGACCCCAGTCCATCTAGCCATCATGGCGAGACAACCATGCGACCAGTCCATCTCACTTGTGAGGGCGAGACAACCACGTCCACTGGTCCATCTCGCCATCATGGTGAGACGGACCATGCCTCGGTCTCTCTCGCCGTCATGGTGAGATGACTTCGCGCTTGTCTATCTCGCCATCATGGTGAGACGACCTTGTCCACTGGTCCATCTTGCCATGATGGCAAAACGAACATGCCTTGGTCCGTCTTGCCGTCATCGTGACACGACCTCGCCCATGGACCATCTTTGCCAATCATGGCGAGACGACCTCGTCAATTGGTCCATCTCACCATGATGGCGATGTCATCTCGCCTTGGTCCATCTTGCCAACACGGCGAGACGACCTCGCCTTGGTCCATCTTGCTATCATGGCGAGACGACCTCGCCTTGGTCCATCTCGCCATCATGGCAAGACGACCTCGCCTTGGTCCATCCGCCCTCTTATTTCATTCGTAGTTTCTCTTTCGAGTTTGATGAAAAAACCTTTCGTTTCATCTCGATCGGAGAGTTTCCGTTCAAAAAATTTACGACAAAAAAACTAACACGACAAATTTTCTCTATAGTCTTTCAAACGGATAAACGAGTGGAATGATATAACAAAACATCACTCTGCCGATAACATATGGATTTAGCAAAATGAAACAAACTTCGAACAAAACATGATTTCCTGATGTAATATCCAACAACCCAAGTTCTATGATTTGGTTTGTCATATCCAACAAGAAGTATCAAGGAATATAAAAAGATTAATATCTCTTTTCACCATTCAATCCACAAACCTGAAAAGCTGAGTCTATCCGGCTTTGCAAGATTACCAACATTTTTCATTCTTTCAAGATATCTATTCTAAAGAATCATTCAACTCTCTTACACTCCATGCCTCCAGTTCAACTGAAATATAGCAAGCTAGATTTCACCCAAACAAAAGACGTTCCCTAGAATAATACATCCCCTCTGCAGAGCAGCACTCAAAAACCTTAGCGGAAAATGAATTCAACAAAGTCAACTATTCACAACCATTTCATATCAAGAAACAATCACATTAAATAAATTGGGATGTAATGTGGTAGGTTAGGGACGATTCTTTTCAAGCGAAAAAAAAAAAAAAAAAAAAAAAAAAAAAAAGAAAAAAAAAAAAAAAAAAGAAAAAAAAAAAAAAACCAGTACAGGCTAGGAACCAGGTTATGGAGAAAAAATAAAGCTCAACATGCAGAAAAGTGTCAAAAAAATAAGCAAAGACACATTAGCTTAATATAATTGGCATACAAATATGCCGACTAGCCTAAAGGCAAAAATGAAACGCACCAAACAGAAAACTGACAATTCTTCAAGTTATGAGGCAGAAAAAACCAAAAAAAAAACCAAATATAAGGGGAAGGGTTGAAGAAAGATTATGAAACCAACGACCCGACCGCAATAAACTCGAAACCGCAACTATGTGCACGATATTAAAGTTGTGCAACAGATACCGGAAAAAAATGAGGATCAGAAGGTGTAGAAAATTAGTACAAACAATATCTAAGCATTTTTCGAGAAACAAAAAATTTTTAAGGGAATAGCTGCATATTATAGAGTACACCACGAACTACCCAATCTAAAATTCAAAGAGAAAAACTAACATGAATTGTCAAAAATTATGCTTAATTCTTTTATTTTTCGAAACACATTTTATTCAATGCAAAAAAATTAAATAATGGAACAAATGACATCTCACCACTTTTCTTTTCACCGCTAATAAAATCTGCGCTTCTCGAATACGATGTACCCACTTAAGAAATCTCTTCCTCTTTCGGCAGTCCAATATACAGTATCATTAGATGGATAGCTGACTCAAAGTCAACGAAGAGGCCTCGCAATGTCACTACATAACAAGCATCATCAATCAAGCAACTCTAATAAATTTCCATGTTTGAATTGTCTTCCCCTTGGGATAGCCTGATTAGTTGTGAAACCGCATCATTTCCCAGAATTCGACCCATCTCGTTTGACCTCCTTGAGTTCCACAACTTTGGCTACAACATTAGAAGGGCTTTTTTCAACTACGTAGCCAACAAAAAGGATGCATGGCAGTGCTAAGCGGTGCATCGGGCAGAGAGCAGAGAAATTTTTAATACTATCATAACCTCTACCAGTCCCAAGAAAAGACAGAGCAGTTAAGGGATACCGTTTCCATCGCATTGTGAAAGAGGAAATAACAATCCACAATAATCACATAGGCGTAGCTCTTGCACTATATTCTCCAAGCTGCATTGCCGGACTGGACCACCACCGTCAGCCCGCGACGAAACAGCGAATGGCAAGAGTACGCCCAATGGTCCAAAGAGTGTAATGAAAATAAAAGATTCTCTAGGAAATTAAATAGATATACCATCTTTGAAAGAAAATGAAGACATGTGGGATAATCCTCTGCAAGAAAGCGAGATCACAACAGACTCAAGCATTTTAAGATTTGTGGATTGAATGGAGGTGGTGAAAAGAGAGATTTGATATCTTCTCCTACATTATATGACCCTCCTTTAGACCACTCGGTTTGATCTTATGTACAAGAGCCAAATCATAGAACCCTTTGGAGTGTAGGGATATAGATACATAAGAAAAAATCAATCGGGTAAACTATGTTCGTGAGTGCTCGAAGTTTGTGTGTCCATACTATTAGATTGTACAAATCCATATGTATCTGGAGAGCAGAGTGAGATGTTATATTGTATAATCATAGTCTTCGCACCTACAATATTATCGTTAAGGGGGGCGAAGCTAGGGACGAAAATTTGTCTGTTATTTTTTGTGCGACACTCTATAAAGACGGAAACTGAGCCCGATCGAGATGAAACGAAAGGTTTTTTTCGATCAAACTCAGAAAGAGAAAACTGACGAATGAAATAAGAGGGCGTATATGAGAACCAGAGCCGACCACGGGTCGTACTCGCCATGATGGATATATGGATCTTAGATGCATTGCGTATTAGCCGACCGGGATCCGATGCTTGTCCAGACAGATCGGCCAAGGAGGATGAAACCAAAGGCGAAAAAGAGGTCGCCCTTCGAGGCCATGGCATGGCAAAGAACGTTGGAGGGGGATAAGGCGAAAAACAAAACAACCGCTAGATGAGCGACTCCAAGACCAGAGCCGATGAACATAAGAAAAACC
>CAJHQP010010994.1:0-16612 GCA_905132765.1 Moricandia arvensis
AAGTCCCTTATTGCCTACACGGGTGGGTACCAGCAGGAACAATGATCAAGACTACATCCGGAGGTCTGACATTGATGCCCTCATTAAAATGCTCAAGGAGAATGGTAACACCTTTGGTAACCTTAATGGGTATTCTCTTGGTGCTTCAATGGTTGCTAGTAAGCTAGAGAATGTGATAGATCCTAGGACTGATAGAACTGGTAGGATATTAGAAATGAACCGCCAAAGTCTTGCTTGTTCTATTCCTAAAGGAACTTGTCATATTGCTAATAGCTCAGCTAAACCTTTGATAGTAGACTCAGGAGCCTCCCATCACATGATCAGTGACACCAATCTGATCAAAGACATTGAACCAGCTAATGGTCATGTCATGATTGCCAATGGTGATAAGATTCCTATTAGAGGAGTGGGAAATCTAAAACTGTTTAGTAAGAACTCAAGAGCTTTCTATATGCCTGAATTCACTTCAAACCTGTTATCTGTTAAGAAATGTACTAATGATTTGAATTGTAAGGTGATATTCAGTCCTAACGAGGTTGAGTTTCAGGGATATTGAGAGCCAAAGGATGATTGGAAAAGGAGTTACCAAGGGCGAGTTATATATGCTTGAAGAGCTTGATCCTGTTTCTGATTTTAGTTGTTCCTTTACTACTGTTTCTTCTGCTTTGAATAAGAATGCTTTGTGGCATGCTAGACTAGGACATCCTTATGTTAGAGCTTTGAACTTGATGTTACCAGGTGTTATTTTCGAAAATAATGAGTGTGAAGCTTGCATTTTAGGCAAGCATTGTAAGAATGTTTTTCCAAGATCATCTACTGTTTATGAGAAGTGCTTTGATTTGATTCATTCTGATGTTTGGACTGCTCCTTGCATATCTAGGGATAATCAGAAGTATTTTGTGACATTCATTGACGAAAAATCTAAATACACCTGGTTAACACTCATTCCATCTAAAGATAGGGTCCTTGATGCATTTAAAAACTTTCAATCCTATGTGACTAACCATTATCATGCCAAGTTTAAAATTTTTAGATCAGATAATGGAGGAGAGTACACAAGTCATGCCTTCAAGGATCACTTAGCTCGTCATGGGATCCTTCACCAGACCAGTTGCCCATACACTCCACAGCAAAATGGAGTGGCTGAGAGGAAGAACCGCCATCTCATGGAGATTGCAAGGTCCTTAATGTTCCAAGCAAATGTACCTAAAAGATTTTGGAGTGATGCTGTGACTACTGCTTGCTATCTCATCAACCGCACACCCACAAAGGTCCTGAATGATCAAGCCCCCTTTGAGGTTCTCAACAAGTACAAGCCATCAGTGGACTATCTACGGGTCTTTGGGTGCCTATGCTATGTACTGATTCCTGGAGAGATGAGAAACAAGTTAGAAGTCAAGAGTACAAAGGCGATGTTTATAGGCTACTCCACAACTCAGAAGGGAAGTAGAACAGCAACAACAATTGAGGAGAAGCTCTAGGATAAGAAGACCACCATCTAATTGGGTCAATACTAGGGTCTACTATAATGCCCAAGCGGTTGCGCACCCATCTCAAGTGGTCTGCTCGTTTACTCAGTATCCAGAAGAGCACTGTTCCTTCATGGTCAGCCTAGATGAGAGCTACATACCAAGATCCTATGAGGAAGCAGTTAAAGATAAAGAATGGAAGGAGTCAGTGGGTGCTGAGGCAAGTGCAATGATCAAGAATGACACTTGGTATGAAAGTGAGTTGCCAAGAGGGAAGAAAGCAGTGACCAGTAGATGGATCTTTACTATAAAGTACTTGGCGAATGGAAAGATTGATAGGAAGAAAACCAGATTGGTTGCAAGGGGCTTCACTCAAACCTATGGAGAAGATTATGTGGATACTTTTGCACCAGTTGCAAAACTTCACACTATTAGGATCATCCTATCTCTTGCGGTTAATCTTGAGTGGGGACTATGGCAAATGGATGTGAAGAATGCGTTTCTTCAAGGAGAACTTGAAGATGAGGTCTACATGCACCCTCCACCAGGTTTAGAGCACTTAGTGAAGAAAGCAAATGTGTTCCGGCTCAAGAAGGCAATCTATGGTCTTAAACAATCTCCTAGAGCTTGGTACAACAAGCTGAGTACCACTCTCAATGGCAAAGGATTCAAGAAATCTGAACTGGACCATACCTTGTTCACCCTTCCGACCACATCAGGTATAGTTGTCCTTCTTGTGTATGTTGATGATATCATCATCACAGGAAGTGACAAGGCAGGTATCCAATCCACTAAAGACTTCCTTAAATCTGTGTTTGAAATTAAAGATTTGGGAGAGATGAAATACTTTCTTGGCATTGAGATATGTAGATCCAAGGAAGGTTTGTTTCTGTCCCAAAGAAAGTATACACTTGATCTCTTGAAAGATGCAGGGAAACATGGAGGGAAGACAGCAAAGATGCCACTAGAGGATGGGTACAAGGTTCCTCGTGAGGGGGAGATTGAAGACAACCGGCCATTCCATGATCCTAAGCTTTATAGAAAGCTTGTTGGTAAGTTGATCTATCTTACCATTACTCGACCTGATATATGCTTTGCTGTGAATCAGGTGAGTCAATACATGCAAGTCCCAAAGGAACACCATTGGCATATGGTTGAGAGGATCCTGATGTATCTAAACGGATCACCAAACCTTGGAGTATGGATGGGATGCAATAAGAGCACTGAAGTGGTGGGCTATTGTGACGCGGATTGGGCAGGAGATAGGCTGGATAGGAAGTCAACCACTGGCTATTGTACCTTCATAGGCGGGAACCTGGTTACCTGGAAGAGCAAGAAGCAGAAGGTGGTCTCCTGTTCCAGTGCTGAAGCTGAGTATAGGGCAATGTTGAAGCTTACAAACGAGCTGGTGTGGATCAAAGGCATCTTGAAGCATGTGGAGGTTGATCAGTCTACACCAATGACTATGCATTGTGATAATCAAGCTCCGATTCATATAGCTTCCAACTCAGTCTTCCATGAAAGAACCAAGCACATTGAGGTCGATTGCCACAAGGTGAGACAGATGATTGGGTTGGGTGTAACCTTACCTTGCTACACAAGGAGTGAGGATCAGTTGGCGGATGTGTTTACAAAGGCTGCAAGACAGAAGACAATGAAGTCCATCCATGTGAGGTTGGGACTCATTGATCTAAACCAACTTAGCTAATCCCCTGCTATGAGGTCTCCACTCTTTTTCCCTCATCAAAGGGTTTTATCCCAACCAGGGTTTTCTCTTTGGTGAGGTTTTTAATGAGGGAGATCTCATAGCCTTCCAAGCTCGACTTGTTCCATATGGTCAAGCTTGAGGGGGAGTGTTAAGTTGAGGTATCTAGTTAAGTATGGAATAGAGAGAAGGAGGAAAAGAGAGGGGATCGGGTCGACCTTGTCCGTACAAGGCCGTACAGGCCATACAAGGCCATACAGGCCGTACAAGGTCGACCCAAAAGAGCTTTAAACCATGTTTTGGCAATGTGCAAAAATGGGGTTGTCCGTACAAGAAAAGTTACTGAGGTGAAAAAGGAAAAAAAAGGTAAAAGAGGAGAATTTACCATGAGGAGTTCGAGTGGTTAACTTGGAGTAAAAGAAAGGATTGGGTCGGGTAAACCTTGAAGCTTTAGGCGCCAAGGTTACCGTTTGAAGATAAGGCTTGGTCAAGCTTACAGCCGGTGCAAGCTGTAAAGTGAGAAGCATCTAGTCAAGATGCCATTGGCATCTAGCCACCAGAGCCACTCGTTTGAACCATTAGGCGCGCCTCTCCTCCTGTCCACATGCTTTCCCTCTCTTGCTTTACGAAACCCTTGTAAACCTTCTCTATATATTCTGAACTCTCTCTATGAATAAATCATACAGTTCTCTCTAAACTTTCGAGTCTCAAAATGTTCTTCACAGTCTCTCATTAATCTTCTTAAGTTCTTAGTCTAAACCGAGTCTTTTGTTCATCAAATCTCTTTCTAGTCTCGTTCTTGTTACTTATTTATCTAAGATCTTAAAAGATCTTATCCTTGTCACTTTCCACTGATTAATGGTTTCAAATAAAGCTTCTTACATCTTGGTTCCTCCTGGTTTGATTAGAATCATGAGTATATTGCCATGTGTTCAAACATGCTAATCTGGAATCACCTGAATAGAAAGTGGGATAGCTTCTTCCTCATGACTCCTATGAGGTTTATTCAACTTCGTGGTCACATTCCACTGAATAATGGTTCAAAATCATGCTTCTTACATCTTAGTTCCTCCGGGTTTGATTAGAATCAAGAAGAAATTACAATATGTCCAAACGGGCTAATCTGGAATCAACTGAATAGAAAGTGGGATAGCTTCTTCCTCATGACTCCTATACGATTTATTCAACTTCCTGATCAATTTCCACTGATTAATGGTTCCAAATCATGCTTCTTACATCTTGGTTCCTCGTGGTTTGATTAGAATCAAGAAGATATTGAAATATGTTCAAACAGGCGAATCTGGAATCACCTGAATAGGAAGTGGGATAGCTTCTTCCTCATGACTCCTATGAGATTTATTCAACTTCCTAGTCACTTTCCACTGATTAATAGTTTCAAATAATTCTTTTTACATCTTGGTTTCTCCTGGTTTGATTAGAATGATGAATATATTGCCAAATGTTCTAACATTCTAATCTGGAATCACCTGAATAGAAAGCGGGATAGCTTGTTCCTCATGACTCCTATGAGATTTATTCAAATTCGTGGTCACTTTACACTGATTAATGGTTCCAAATCATGCTTCTTACATATTGGTTCCTCCTTGTTTGATTAGAATCAAGAAGATCTTGCAATATGTCCAAACAAGCTAATCTGGATTCACCTGAATAGAAAGTGGGATAGCTTCGTCCTCATCACTCCTATGAGATTTATTCAACTTCCTAGTCACTGTCCTCTGATTAATGGTTCCAAATCATGCTTCTTACATCTTGGTTCGTCCTGGTTTGATTAGAATCAAGAAGAAATTGCAGTATGTCCAAACAGGCTAATCTGGAATCACTTGAATAGAAAGTGGGATAGCTTCTTCCTCATGACTCCTATAAGATTTATTCAACTTCCTGATCATTGTCCACTAATTAATGGTTCCAAATCATGCTTCTTACATCTTGGTTCGTCCTGGTTTGATTAGAATCAAGAAGATATTGCAATGTGTCCAAACAGGCTAATCTGGATTCAACTGAATAGAAATTTGGATAGCTTCTTCCTCATTACTCCTGTGAGATTTATTCAACTTCCTTATCACTCTCCACTGATTAATGGTTCCAAATCATGATTCTTACATCTTGGTTCCTCCTGGTTTGATTAGAATCAAGAAGATATTGGAATATGTCCAAACAGGCTAACCTGAATAAAAAGTGGGATAACTTCTTCCTCATGACTCCTATGCGATATATTACACTTCCTTGTCACTTTCCACTGATTAATGGTTTCAAATAATGCGTCTTACATCTTGGTTCCTCCTGGTTTGATTAGAATCATGAGTATATTGCCATGTGTTCAAACATGCTAATCTGGAATCACCTGAATAGGAAGTGGGATAGCTTCTTCCTCATGACTCCTATGAGGTTTATTCAACTTCGTGGTCATATTCCACTGAATAATGGTTCAAAATCATGCTTCTTACATCTTGGTTCCTCCGGGTTTGATTAGAATCAAGAAGAAATTACAATATGTCCAAACGGGCTAATCTGAAATCAACTGAATAGAAAGTGGGATAGCTTCTTCCTCATGACTCCTATACGATTTATTCAACTTCCTGATCAATTTTCACTGATTAATGGTTCCAAATCATGCTTCTTACATCTTGGTTCCTCGTGGTTTGATTAGAATCAAGAAGATATTGAAATATGTTCAAACAGGCTAATCTGGAATCACCTGAATAGAAAGTAGGATAGCTTTTTCCTCATGACTCCTATGAGATTTATTCAACTTCCTGGTCACTTTCCACTGATTAATGGTTTAAAATAAAGCTTTTTACATCTTGGTTTAACCAGGTTTGATTAGAATCATGAATATATTGCCATGTGTTCGAATAGGCTAATCTGGAATCACCTGAATAGAAAGTGGGATAGCTTCGTCCTCATCACTCCTATGAGATTTATTCAACTTCCTAGTCACTGTCCTCTGATTAATGGTTCCAAATCATGCTTCTTACATCTTGGTTCGTCCTGGTTTGATTAGAATCAAGAAGAAATTGCAGTATGTCCAAACAGGCTAATCTGGAATCACCTGAATAGAAAGTGGGATAGCATCTTCCTCATGACTCCTATAAGATTTATTCAACTTCCTGATCATTGTCCACTAATTAATGGTTCCAAATCATGCTTCTTACATCTTGGTTCGTCCTGGTTTGATTAGAATCAAGAAGATATTGCAATGTGTCCAAACAGGCTAATCTGGATTCAACTGAATAGAAATTTGGATAGCTTCTTCCTCATTACTCCTGTGAGATTTGTTCAACTTCCTTATCACTCTCCACTGATTAATGGTTCCAAATCATGATTCTTACATCTTGGTTCCTCCTGGTTTGATTAGAATCAAGAAGATATTGGAATATGTCCAAACAGACTAACCTGAATAAAAAGTGGGATAACTTCTTCCTCATGACTCCTATGAGATAAATTACACTTCCTTGTCACTTTCCACTGATTAATGGTTTCAAATAAAGCGTCTTACATCTTGGTTCCTCCTGGTTTGATTAGAATCATGAGTATATTGCTATGTGTTCAAACATGCTAATCTGGAATCACCTGAATAGAAAGTGGGATAGCTTCTTCCTCATGACTCCTATGAGGTTTATTCAACTTCGTGGTCATATTCCACTGAATAATGGTTCAAAATCATGCTTCTTACATCTTGGTTCCTCCGGGTTTGATTAGAATCAAGAAGAAATTACAATATGTCCAAACGGGCTAATCTGGAATCAACTGAATAGAAAGTGGGATAGCTTCTTCCTCATGACTCCTATACGATTTATTCAACTTCCTGATCAATTTCCACTGATTAATGGTTCCAAATCATGCTTCTTACATCTTGGTTCCTCGTGGTTTGATTAGAATCAAGAAGATATTGAAATATGTTCAAACAGGCTAATCTGGAATCACCTGAATAGAAAGTAGGAGAGCTTTTTCCTCATGACTCCTATGAGATTTATTCAACTTCCTGGTCACTTTCCACTGATTAATGGTTTAAAATAAAGCTTTTTACATCTTGGTTTAACCTGGTTTGATTAGAATCATGAATATAATGCCATGTGTTCGAATATGCTAATCTGGAATCACCTGAATAGAAAGTGGGATAGCTTCGTCCTCATCACTCCTATGAGATTTATTCAACTTCCTAGTCACTGTCCTCTGATTAATGGTTCCAAATCATGCTTCTTACATCTTGGTTCGTCCTGGTTTGATTAGAATCAAGAAGAAATTGCAGTATGTCCAAACAGGCTAATCTGGAATCACCTGAATAGAAAGTGGGATAGCTTCTTCCTCATGACTCCTATAAGATTTATTCAACTTCCTGATCATTTTCCACTAATTAATGGTTCCAAATCATGCTTCTTACATCTTGGTTCGTCCTGGTTTGATTAGAATCAAGAAGATATTGCAATGTGTCCAAACAGGCTAATCTGGATTCAACTGAATAGAAATTTGGATAGCTTCTTCCTCATTACTCCTGTGAGATTTATTCAACTTCCTTATCACTCTCCACTGATTAATGGTTCCAAATCATGATTCTTACATCTTGGTTCCTCCTGGTTTGATTAGAATCAAGAAGATATTGGAATATGTCCAAACAGGCTAACCTGAATAAAAAGTGGGATAACTTCTTCCTCATGACTCCTATGAAATATATTACACTTCCTTGTCACTTTCCACTGATTAATGGTTTCAAATAAAGCGTCTTACATCTTGGTTCCTCCTGGTTTGATTAGAATCATGAGTATATTGCCATGTGTTCAAACATGCTAATCTGGAATCACCTGAATAGAAAGTGGGATAGCTTCTTCCTCATGACTCCTATGAGGTTTATTCAACTTCGTGGTCATATTCCACTGAATAATGGTTCAAAATCATGCTTCTTACATCTTGGTTCCTCCGGGTTTGATTAGAATCAAGAAGAAATTACAATATGTCCAAACGGGCTAATCTGGAATCAACTGAATAGAAAGTGGGATAGCTTCTTCCTCATGACTCCTATACGATTTATTCAACTTCCTGATCAATTTCCACTGATTAATTGGTTCCAAATCTTTCTTCTTACATCTTGGTTCCTCCTTGTTTGATTAGAATCAAGAAGATCTTGCAATATGTCCAAACATGCTAATCTGGATTCACCTGAATAGAAAGTGGGATAGCTTCTTCCTCATGACTCCTATGATATTTATTCAACTTCCTAGTCACTGTCCACTGATTAATGGTTCCAAATCATGCTTCTTACATCTTGGTTCGTCCTGGTTTGATTAGAATCAAGAAGAAATTGCAATATGTCCAAACAGGCTAATCTGGAATCACCTGAATAGAAAGTGGGATAGGTTCTTCTAAGATCTTTTAAGATCTTAGATAAATAAGTAACAAGAACGAGACTAGAAAGAGATTTGATGAACAAAAGACTCGGTTTAGACTAAGAACTTAAGAAGATTAATGAGAGACTATGAAGAACATTTTGAGACTCGAAAGTTTAGAGAGAACTGTATGATTTATTCATAGAGAGAGTTCAGAATATATAGAGAAGGTTTACAAGGGTTTCGTAAAGCAAGAGAGGGAAAGCATGTGGACAGGAGGAGAGGCGCGCCTAATGGTTCAAACGAGTGGCTCTGGTGGCTAGATGCCAATGGCATCTTGACTAGATGCTTCTCACTTTACAGCTTGCACCGGCTGTAAGCTTGACCAAGCCTTATCTTCAAACGGTAACCTTGGCGCCTAAAGCTTCAAGGTTTACCCGACCCAATCCTTTCTTTTACTCCAAGTTAACCACTCGAACTCCTCATGGTAAATTCTCCTCTTTTACCTTTTTTTTCCTTTTTCACCTCAGTAACTTTTCTTGTACGGACAACCCCATTTTTGCACATTGCCAAAACATGGTTTAAAGCTCTTTTGGGTCGACCTTGTACGGCCTGTATGGCCTTGTATGGCCTGTACGGCCTTGTACGGACAAGGTCGACCCGATCCCCTCTCTTTTCCTCCTTCTCTCTATTCCATACTTAACTAGATACCTCAACTTAACACTCCCCCTCAAGCTTGACCATATGGAACAAGTCGAGCTTGGAAGGCTATGAGATCTCCCTCATTAAAAACCTCACCAAAGAGAAAACCCTGGTTGGGATAAAACCCTTTGATGAGGGAAAAAGAGTGGAGACCTCATAGCAGGGGATTAGCTAAGTTGGTTTAGATCAATGAGTCCCAACCTCACATGGATGGACTTCATTGTCTTCTGTCTTGCAGCCTTTGTAAACACATCCGCCAACTGATCCTCACTCCTTGTGTAGCAAGGTAAGGTTACACCCAACCCAATCATCTGTCTCACCTTGTGGCAATCGACCTCAATGTGCTTGGTTCTTTCATGGAAGACTGAGTTGGAAGCTATATGAATCGGAGCTTGATTATCACAATGCATAGTCATTGGTGTAGACTGATCAACCTCCACATGCTTCAAGATGCCTTTGATCCACACCAGCTCGTTTGTAAGCTTCAACATTGCCCTATACTCAGCTTCAGCACTGGAACAGGAGACCACCTTCTGCTTCTTGCTCTTCCAGGTAACCAGGTTCCCGCCTATGAAGGTACAATAGCCAGTGGTTGACTTCCTATCCAGCCTATCTCCTGCCCAATCCGCGTCACAATAGCCCACCACTTCAGTGCTCTTATTGCATCCCATCCATACTCCAAGGTTTGGTGATCCGTTTAGATACATCAGGATCCTCTCAACCATATGCCAATGGTGTTCCTTTGGGACTTGCATGTATTGACTCACCTGATTCACAGCAAAGCATATATCAGGTCGAGTAATGGTAAGATAGATCAACTTACCAACAAGCATTTCTATAAAGCTTAGGATCATGGAATGGCCGGTTGTCTTCAATCTCCCCCTCACGAGGAACCTTGTACCCCATCCTCTAGTGGCATCTTTGCTGTCTTCCTCCATGTTTCCTGCATCTTTCAAGAGATCAAGTGTATACTTTCTTTGGGACAGAAACAAACCTTCCTTGGATCTACATATCTCAATGCCAAGAAAGTATTTCATCTCTCCCAAATCTTTAATTTCAAACACAGATTTAAGGAAGTCTTTAGTGGATTGGATACCCTGCCTTGTCACTTCCTGTGATGATGATATCAATCAACATACACAAGAGGACAACTATACTGATGTGGTCGGAAGGGTGAACAAGGTATGGTCCAGTTCAGATTTCTTGAATCCTTTGCCATTGAGAGTGGTACTCAGCTTTGTTGTACCAAGCTCTAGGAGATTGTTTAAGACCATAGATTGCCTTCTTGAGCGGAACACATTTCCTTTCTTGCACTAAGTGCTCTAACCTGGTGAGGGTGCATGTAGACCTCATCTTCAAGTTTCTCTCCTTGCAAGAAACGCATTCTTCACATCCATTTGCCATAGTCACTCAAGATTAACGCAAGAGCACAGGCATGATCTACTGGTGTGAGCTTTGCCACTGGTGCAAAGGTATCCAATGGAACTATATATATAGAACCCTAATTGACATTAATTAGTTGTGCCTTATTACTCTACTCTAATTACTTTTGCTATAGGTAGAATCAACATGTTGTGGTGTTCAAAAGGTAACTTTTATATAGGAGAGTCATTAATACAGTATATACTATTGTTGTGAGAGTGACATGCTCGACCAATTGTATCGTCACGTACCTATTATCATTGGCAAACAATTCCAATCTCACCTTCGTTAATGCGACGCAAAGCTTATTGCTGTTATATAACTTTGGATCAGTTGGAATGATAGATGAATTGGAATAGTCCGTATGATCATATGCTAGCATATCCTGATACACTCTGTATACTCCTGACTTAACTATTCCATGCTCTTATTCTTTATATACGTGTGTCTCATTAGTATCTTTGTTTATTGGATTTTGTATCAGTCAACTTTGTCATTATCTAATGGAGCATCGACATTACGTTGAGGAGTTAAATGTCTGTCGTCGTTCATAGGTTTACACTACGAGATGTTTATTACCGAGCAACACATCTCACTATGACGTGAGGGAGTCAAGCATTTACAGGCAAACAATTTATAACATCAAAAGTTAGGGAAACGCGGAGCTATTTTAGGATAGGCTAAACAATCATGTAAAGTATACTAATGTAGTATGATTACTTTTCTTCGTAAGCCCGTCAAACATCATTCAGATGGCATAGTGGAGCCTATCTGCTAGAGCTCTCTGATCAAACTAGCTAACTCCATAGGAAGCATATGCTACTCAATTTGAAATCGTTTGTTGCTCACCAGATATCCACATAAGTCGCGCTTGCCCTTATCTTCAGTGATCTTCCGTCACTCTACGATGATCACAAGAGGCTCCATAGGAACTAATATCGCTCTAGATGCATTCAGCATTAACGAGCAATCAATCACTCGCACTGCTCTGATCAATGAGACGTTCAGAAAGCTTGTATACTTACATCTGATGTGCATCATTCAAAACATCACATACTTATGACACAGACCGACTCATAAACTCTCCAGACGTTATGATGCAGAGACTTCGCTACTTAGATATCGCTGATCTTATTTCCAGTGTATTACTCCCCTCTTACGATTGATCAAGAGATTGGGGTTGTAGTGGCTTTAGATTTTGTCTCTGACACTTGGTCCTATCTGAGGTCGCAGCTTGGAACCACTTTGCCACAGTTCGGGTCTTGGTGCACGTCCAAAAAATGCCATACCAAAATTCCTAAAGAATAATCCCATAAGAGTTTTGCGAGCGCTGTTTTGAGGCAATCTTCATGTAGAAATGTCTTCAATCAGTCGAGGCTAAGAGGTCCTTACAAAACTCTTTCTTTGACTCTTAACTCGCTCAATAACTAATTTTTTCCTATAGTTGCATGTATCTTATCACCCTTTCCAAAAGCCCTTATTCTTCTAATGGAATGCTCCTAACATGACATCTCCATAGGAATCAAACGCTAAGAACTCTTATACATTGCCACTGAGGGATCATAAAGCACCATTTAGTATCTCCACTTCTGAGTTGTAGAGAGTAGCCTATAAACAGCTACTGCATTGTTAACTCTTGACTTGCTTAAACTTGTTTCTCATCTCTCGCAGGAATCAGTACAATAATAACTTAAGATTTTCAAAATAAAGAGCGTACCTAACCAAATAATTACACTGGAAAATCGACCCAAAAACCATTCCCATGCCCGCTCCCAATCCAACCCGATACAGCAGGTATGCTGTCTCCACAAACAGGCCGAAATAATTTTAACATTATATCCTCCCTCCCACAATGTTGAAAGGTATTCAATTGGTACGAGACTTGATCAAAATCTTACGCCATGGAAACTTTATCCATGCAGCACTGTGAGTCTTTGTGTTGTGTCATTGTAAGTAAGACAAAAGCACAATGAAATAAACTGATCGTTATACTCTACACCCACAATCCTTCAAAACATCTAGGTCTAAAAGCTAAGTTTATCCATAGGCCAATTGGAAATAAATAGCAAATTACTGATAATGTACATATTGGGACTTCTCCTGACATGAAATTAGTTAACAATAATATATAAATTTTCACATATCAAATACGATCTTAGAATCTGAGAAAAAGAAATTGTATTCTACCACTTATCACGAATAAATGCCATGATAACTCAAATATCATTCCCATAACAATAAACATTTTTACTCCTGGTGCGAACGCGCTCAACATACTTAATTCCCTAAGAATCCATACATAGCCATATATTTCTGACTTCATGCACATAATTTACGAATATATCATTCTTCTCAATTCTCACTATGTCCGTTACTAAATGCCATTAGACAAACTATTTCCATATACGATCTTCTCTGCTTAGGTAACGCCCACGTCCACCCTACTTCTCATCCCTATGTTAAAATGGTACTTCTACATTTTGTCTATGCCAATGTTTTTCAGTACAGCCCCGTCAGGCATTCTAATGAAACTTTATTGAATAAACACTAAAAATTTCTTATTGCCCATCCTTCGCATTAATAAACTTCTGCTTGCCCCAACTCCCAAAAGCAACTAATGTGACGCCCTTAGTACCTATAGACTACAGTTTCCTTTCCACCGAGTATGTTTAGCATGACAACAAACTATCAACAGTCTCAACAAAAAATAAAACTACGCCCACCCCCACAACCACTATACCTCCTCCGTAATGTTCATACGCAAGAAATTGTGCAGTCTTAAACCCAATAATTGCATCGAAAACAAACTACACACGAGAGTATTTATCTTCCAATTTATGACTACACCGAACCGAATTATTCAAACAACAGAAGCATATCCCCTATTACATTCCAAACGAATCCTACACACACAGAAACATTGCAAGTATAACCATACAAACACATAAGACAAACACACAAAGCCTTTCGTCCAAAGACCAGTGAGCAATACAACTAATCTCGCCAATTCCAGTCAACTTTTGGTTGAAACCTTTCTCGCTTTTGGATCCGAAGCGTAGAACAACAGGATTCCCTTGGTCACCCGGAAGTCCTCCATCACCATAGTCGTTACTCCCCACACGTCTAAAACCCGCATCTTGTCTCGCCCCCTCCGGCGCTTCAGCATCGAGTCATGACGCTTAACCCTTCACCACTTTCCTGGGACCGCACGCCCCCCAGCACCAACCATTAGGGCAACGCCTTATCTTTACCATGACAACAAAACAACTGTACCATTATCAGTGTCACAGACTATTCGACGACCCAAACATAAGAGACCTCCAAAACACAGACCCACCCCACCCCACCAAAAGACCCGTACGATAGTCCCTGATGGCTTTCCTGTTTTGAGAAACGCTCATAAGGGGGCTTGATCATTCAGGACCTTTGTGGGTGTGCGGTTGATGAGATTATTGCAAAGCGAATAGTTACAAGAAATCATAAAACTTTCCAATAATCTCTTTAAAGTCACATTCTCGCTTCGGAAGCGTTAATGGTGACACCTTGCATTCTCATGAGACTTGCGGTATATTTTCCATATAGCCACTCACGCATATTTGCTTGTGGAGTGGTTATGGGCCAACCTGGGTCTGGTGACAAGGATAGCGCACTCGCGAGATATTAAGTGATTCCCTTGAAGAGCATGCACTTGTGTACTCTTAATAACGCTACGCATCCATTATCATGATCTAAAATTATTAAACTGGCATGAAAAATAGCGTTAAGTGGAACAACTCTATAACGGATCTGAATGTTTTTTAAACTATCAGGACCCTACTGCTTAAGAATTTGGCAAATCAGAGAGACTTAACTCGCACGTGGTAAATATATTAGCTTGTGTTCATGCTAATGAATGATCTCTGGAAATACTTTCAGATGTATCCCGGTCAGATAGTCGCGAAGGGTTCGCAGACTCCAAATCTCAGCAATGCAAATGCAAATTCATACTAAGCACTATCTCGAGATAAACACGATTAGATGATCGGGGATATATCATAATTCTTAAGCCATTATGCTCTGCGCCATAAAATGCAAGCTTTCCATCACTCACTTATTTTCACCGAAACTAACACTAGGTAACATCAAGATTCAAAGCTTAACGGAGGATCGTCCTATCCCATAACCGCATGGCACCACAAGCCACTGTACTTATTTCGATTTTAAACCGCTTCTCAAGCAGAAGAAACAGATGTAAAAGGAACAACTAAATCAGAAGACAGGATCAAGGCCTCGTTCGAGCACATATAGTAACGACCTCGCCCGTTGTAGCGTCATCCTTTTGCCAATCATCGCTCTCTGGTTTACTCTCAATATCGGCTGAGGACTAAGCTCCTCAGTTGAGCCGCTACATGAATATCACCGCGGTTACAGTCAATCGACTCTCAGTACATTTCTTAAAAGGTAACGGTTTAACAAGTGAATTCCGAGCATATAGAAATGCTCCCTTTAAGTACTTACTAAACAGTTTATAGATTTCCCCACATACTCTAATAGGAGAATCTTATCACCACCATAGGCAAATATATGACACTGTACCATTTGAGCTCGTTCATATGTCCTCTCATCTAGATTGGTGTCAACTGGATCAATGTGATGGGAGGCTCCTGAGTCTACTATGGAAAGGTTAGCTCTGAGGCGGAGCAGTATGAACAAGTTCCTTTAAGGAACACGACATGACAAGGAGACTTTGGCGTTTCATTTCTACTCATTCCCTCACCAGTTCTATCCAGTCCTAGGTGACTATCACATTCTCCTCAGCTACTAAAGCAAATACCATTGAAGCATCAAGACGAATGGACCCAGCACATTAGAGGTTACAAAGGTGTTACCATTCTCCTTGAGCATATTTTGCATGAGGGTGCTATCAATGCTCAGCGAAGTCAGGCGGAAGACCTCCGGATGTAGTCTGATTCATTGTTCCTGGCTGGGTAACCACCCGTTGTAGGCAATAAGGGATTTTCTTCACTAGCTTCCCGTCTTATCAAGCCATCGTGTTTTGCTTGAGCTTGCCACAGTTGATCCTCCGAGATGTGTGCTCTAGCTTCCCTGCTCTTCATGAACTTGGCCGGCTTGAGATGTGGGTGGAGGATTCAGCACTGACTCTTTCTTGTGAACCCGTACTTCTTGCAATGATCACAGTTGCCATTGAACCTCCGGTCTTCATACTTGTTGAACGCAGCTTTAATTGGCCAATTGGTGTTTCACCTATCGGTTTGCGGCCAGCTTGGTTTAGCCAAGGTAAGCTCCCCTTACCGTCCAAAACACCAATAGAACCTTGCTCCTGATGTATCTGAGCCACAGCCAATCTTCTAGAGATGGAAGCTTCTGCGCTCTTCAGGATTATGCTTGATGAGGCTGTTGTAGGCAGGGTTTAGAGTGAGCAGGGCCAAATGACTTTTATCTTTATCTCGCCTTTATTCAGCTCATCAGCATTCACCGTGCTTGGTCTCAGCATCTCTACTCAGACAAGAGGGCCCGGAACCTTCAAGATGCTTAGTGAACTCCATATCTCTTTGTTAGCAACCCGTTGATTGCTCTCCACCTCAATACACTCGGACTCCAAGTTTGAGATGTTTCCATACACCTTCTTCAAGGTGCCTCCCATAGATCCCTTTGCGGTTTCACAGTAGCTTAGCTTCCATGATAGGAGTCTCAGTAGATTCTTGAAGAGTTCTTCACATCGATGTCTTCTTGCTGCCACTTCTCCACCGTCACTTGTGGCACTTGGCAGCTCAACCTTCTTGAGTAATGAGCTTAAGGACTTGGTGCGATCTGGAACTCAGCCTCAACTTTCATGGATTTGAAGCTCGTGGTTCACTAGCAAATTCTCTGCTTAATGGTTGTTTTTCAATGAGCCAAATAGAAGGAAGATTAGAGGGCTTGGGCAACGCAATTTGAAGGCAGCTGATAAAAAGAAAGAATCGGTGCATGGA
>CAJHQP010010995.1:0-16612 GCA_905132765.1 Moricandia arvensis
TATAGTTTCTATATTCATGTTTTTAAGTCGGGTATAATCGGTTCTTACCAGATATGGTCTATTCGAATTGGTTCTTTTCGGGTCCAGTCTTATTCGAATTTTTTTTTAAGTCGGGTATAATCGGTTCTTACCAGATATGGTCTATTCGAATTGGTTCTTTTCGGGTCCAGTCTTATTCGGATTTTTTTTTTGTCTGGTTTTTTCGGTTAAAATAATTTTGGTCTCAATTAGGTATTTGTAAATTTTTAATTCGATTTTGGTTCAGATAATTTTCGGTCAATTCTGGTTTAGATTTTAAGTCTGCATAAAATATCCAGGCCATGAACTTTGATGAAATTTATGTATATAGGTTATATGTTTTTTTTTGACTAAATATAGGTTATATGTTTGTGCTTTATAAGTTATCTTTTATTGACTGAAAATAAAGTGGGTGAAGAATGCCGTTCTCTTTGTTCACACCTCGATTAAGTCTTCTTAATTGTCGTCTATATAATATCCATGAAAGGAAAATACGTATCAAACTATACGTTATAAACTAGATAATAATTCGCAATTTACATGGTTACATGGGATAAGATTATTAATTTTGTTATTTTATAAGATAAAAATATTATGTCTGTTAGACTGTTTTTCAGTTTTTAATTTTTAAAATATCATTATCATTCTAAATTCATATTTATTTTAGTTTATTTAGTTAAAATGCTTGAATTTTTTGATTTTTTTGATGATAACCAAAAATTCTTATTATTCACTTGGTTAGACGGTTTTAGTGATGAAGCAATGATTTTTTATTATAATATCTAATTGCATGAAAAATCAAAATAAATATAGATAATAGTTGAAGAAAAAGAAAAAGAAAAAGAAAAATTATGAAGACAAATTATTGCAATACAAATCATATTTATTCTCAAATTATTGTGAAGCTGGTACCTGGTACGTGACAATCATAGTGTAAACGCATTAATGTTAAATGTTTTTTTTAATATATAGGGGATGTGAAGAATAGTTGGTATATAAACCTTTTGACTACTCTTAGTATAGATAGAGTCGTATTAATTTGCATAGATAGTGACGTATTAATTTCATTGGAACAGAAACGCAAGAAAGAGCGTGAAGTAATATTTTTTAGCGTTGACTGCCGCCAACATGTTACCAAACACCCCGTTACTGATATTCTGCGCAATTTAAGATGTTATGTAAACTCTTCTGTCATACTTGGAAATTTCATATTTCTTTTCAGACCAAACCATTTATTTATTGCTTGTGAAAAACACAATTACTGTGATTTGTAGAGAAACACAACATCTCTCAGTAGATCTCTACAGGACTACAAGTATTATATACATGTATAGCATACTCTCTAGCTAACGAAAATACCGATTTGATACTTATTGCATATATTAAAATCAGATTAGCTACACAGTAAACATATTGATATACTACTAACTAAAGTTGATGATTTAATCTTACGACTATTTGTTTTGGCAAGACGACTTTAAAATTTTTTAATAAATTTTATTTGACGCCAAATGAAACAAATGAAAATTTACTTTTAACTTTTAAAATAATACTCTTTCTGTTTCAGAAAAATAAATATTTTTAGAAATATTTTAGTTTTTCAAACACGTTTCATGTTAATGTTAATTTGCAAACTTAAAAATTATTGTTGTTATTAAAATAGTATTTATCTACAATTATAAGAAACTGGTAATAAAAATACATTTATTATCATTTTAAATGTTATTAAATATATAAAACGCACAAAACATACATATTTTAGAAATAAATGGAGTAGTTTCTAACTCAACTATATTTTGGTGTTACACCTTTTTGAAGTAAAAAAAGTAATACATTAGAAATGCTCTTAGTTAACTAAGCTTTCAAATCTTATTTTGCTAGTAGTTAACTGTCTCCTTAATTTATTGGATGTGATCGATTAATTATGTTCCAGTTCAGAGTAAAAATTGAAAAAGGATAATAAAAGAACTGGATCATGCCCGCTTTCATATAGTCATTATAATATGAAATGAATAAAAAGTTTTCACCTTAACCATGAACATGACTTAAAAAGCCCAATGAACATTACACAATATTAAACAAAAACAAATGGAAACAAATAACAATTTCCTCCCTCATCTATCAATAAAGAATCCAACATCAATATATGAAAAGTTATATACGTAACCATGGCTATCTATATAATTGGGTGTGAGATCATTTTGCTTATATCGAGTACTAAAGTTTTGTATTTTAGGATTTACATAAGTCGCGTGCCCATAAAAAATTATATATGTATTTCGTTAGTTTCAAATAATCTTTTAAGGGTGAATTAGCCATATAACCATTAGGAGATAGAAAATAAAAGAGATAATCATGTAAATATTGTTTTTGGAAATATGTCAATTAATCACAAAAACTATATAATAAAATTTGTTTCTATGTGCATCGTCGAACGTTTGAGCGATATACACAAATATCATACTATACTATATTATTAAACAAATAATATAATATAAATAACTCAGATCACTAAACATATCAAATGTGAGGAAAAAGAGAGAAAGAAAAAGGAAACAGAAAAGGAAGAAAATGGAGGGCGAAAGAGTGAAAAGGAGGAGGAGGAGAAAGAAAGAAAGAAAGAAAGAAAGAAATAAAGAGGGAGGGAGAGAGGGAGGAATGAGGATTGAGGAGAGAGGGTAGAAGAGGATGAGAAGAAGGAGGAAGGAAGAGGAGGAAGAAATGAAGTGGGAGGTGTGAGGAAGGTAGACAGTGGAAGAAAAAGTAAGAGGATAGAGAAAAATGAAAAAATTAGTAATATTTAATATACTATACTATAATTGAATCTAGAGTGTTGTTCTGATCTCTAAATAAGTTGATAAGCAAACAAAAGACAATACTACAAATACAAATATACAAAATAGTATAATATAGTTGAAATATGGTGCAAATGTTTTAGCACCAATGTAGACCTGAACATACAATTGGACGTAGCTAAGACTATTAGATCAATTATCTTCTACCCAAATATTATATTAGACACACATAAAGAACCGATAATATTTTATAACACAAATAGTATAGGAGGTTCCAATTCAATCGTCTTCCGCAATGTGTGTTTAACCTTTCCCGTGACTTTGAACACAACAGATTTTAATATTGATTTATTCTGCATATCAAGGCTATGTGATGGTACATAACAATAGTAACATAATACTTATCATTTAAAGGATCAGCCGGCATTGGCACCCACGAGTTTCTGATAAATCAAGGCTTCTTAATAAAATAGAATAATACATAATAATAGTAACATAACATTTATTCTTTTATAGTGAAATCTTATTTCTATTCTATATTTTTTTAATAAAATAGTATAGTACATCAAATAGTAACTGTTAACCATCTTTTTTCCCAGCCGTACCGGCAATAAAAATCTTTAGGCCTTTAAAAAGCAATTGTTTCTTTACCTAGAAAATACGAACTCAAACTCCATCCAAAAAATTGATAAAAACCATTTCCTTTTAATCCATCCACTTTTCATCTTTTGTATCAAATCTTGACTCTCTTTTTGTTCTTTTGGTTTTTAAAAAATCACATCAACTCGAGTAACCATCGCTGAGAGCATTTTTGTCTCTTTTATAATAATATTTTTTATACTCTAACACCTATAAGCATATACTTTTTTTTTTTGTTAACCAAGAGGTGTCTGGGCCTTAGGCCTAAATAATCCTTCAGGCCCGGAGTCAGCCTTTGTTGATACCATTTCTGGCGTAAAACACTCCTCCCACGTGGATCGAACACAGAAGCACAACAACACCAACGCATGTGCTTAAACCAACCGGGCTGCCACATCCGTGGTTACAAGCATATACTTAGATAGTGAAATATAGTGTTTTGTGAGTTATACACTGAAAATTTCCACCTTTTAAAGACAAGAGTTTTCTTTGAATGTAATACTTCCTGTGTCTCACAATAAAAATCATTTTTAATTAATTTTATTATTACAAAATAATGTTATTTCAATCATAAAATGATTTAATTTTATAAATAATTATATTATCTCAAATATTATTTAAATAAGTATATTAGTGAGCATATAAATTAATTTCAATAATTTTCTTAATCTGTATGTAAAGTAATAAAACGACATTGTTAGTGAAACATAGAAATTAAAATTTATGATTTATTTGTAGCTACTTTTCAATAACTGATTAAATAATAATTATCATACAAACTTTAGTAATTATTATTTTTTTTTTCGTTTTTGCAAAGAATGTGATTTTACATGTTTTAAAGAAAAATATCCTAAGATATCCCTAAAAAGTTTTTGTTACAAATATAGTCCTCAAGGAAAACATGACCAACATATGTTTTATTAAAGAGTGTAAATATAAATTTATACCGCTATATTTAAATAATTTAAACTTAGGGTTTAGAGTTACAGTGTGGGGTTTCGGAGGTGGAGTTTAAAATTAAAAAAATAAAAATAAATCTTAAAATTTTCAAAATAAAAGGCTATTTTGATTATTATTTTTATTGAAGGCTATTTTGATGACAAAAACTTAAAGGGGTTATTTGAGAGAATTTTCTTATTTTAGAATAATAAAATTATAAAAATATTAATTAAGAAAATATTTTAACCAAAAATCTATTAACTGTTCGAAAGGATAAACAAATTATTTAATAAGTTAATTTACAATAATAGTTAAAATAACATTCTTTTTAAAAAAAATTTAATGACATTTTTATGAATTGGTAAAAACTATTAAATTCTATAAATAAACAAACTTATTGTTTTCTTTACATTTTAAAATATATTATTTGCAAAAAAGAACATAAAGATATTTAGTTTAGTTCCCCATTTTGATATTTGTTTTTAGTTTATAATATCTGATTAATTTAATTATTTTAGTGTTTAAGAGCATCTTCAACCATATTCCATATTTCAGTTTAGAATGGAGTTTGAAATAAGAAATGTTTTAATTCTATTTCATTTTCTATTCGATAAGTAAATAAAAATAAGTTAATCCATAATGTTTTTTATTATTTGTTTATCGTTCTATTTTCCTATGTAAAATAGAGTAAAATTAAAGGAAAATCCAACCTATTATAGAATTATTTAATTTAGAATTAAAATGAATATTTATATTAAAAATGCTCTAAAGAGGATTCATAGAATTATCATGAGAGTACCAACTGAGGAAGACTTAAGAATAAATGATGAGTCAACAAAAACAAGAGATAATGAAGTGTATGGCTCACTTTAAACAATACAATATTGAATTGTTTATCATTTCCTATATATTGTCATCATCTTGCATTCTTGTTTTTCGGTCAATTGATTTTCCATTGACTTTTTGTTGTTGTTTTTTGTTTTTTTTTTGGGGGGGGGGGGTAAAATGTTAAGATATTATCCTAAAATTTCTGGACAATTTGGTAAATTTGTTGTTTTGTTTCAGTTTGAAAAATGCACCAGATTCTTCCATGAGGGGTGTTTATCGTCGTAAAGAGGGGTGTCGATTAACACTCTATTTCAGTGCCGACTCACTGGTGTCGAAGGAGCAGTTTGAGGTCGATTTCAATCCGTTAAAACTCGAAGATCCATGGATTTGCGGAAGTTTCGACCGACACATAAAGTGTGTGTCGATCAACATTGAGGTCGTGACTCCAAGTCAGCTTTATTCATCAAGATTTGACCCGAATTTTCATGATGTTCATCATATTTTACCAAGATAGCATTATCAAATTGACTAGGATTAGTCTATCGCCTCTTCACAACCTCATAATCTGTTGAACCTGAATATTCAACTTCTTAACATGAATGTTTACAGCTTTAAAATATTTCATTCAATTTAGTGTAGATAGACTCCAACTTCTAATCGAACTATATACTCATCTTTTGTTGATCCTCTAAGATCTAATCCAAAATGGTTTCCATTCTAATTTTTCAAGTTACTGCAAAAGGGTTCTGATAAGTTGAAGCTTCATAGCTTTTGGTGAAGCTGATGTTACCCTGAAAAGGTTTCTCAGACCAACTTCATTGATGTAGTTCACGTCTTTCTCCTCAGTTTGTTTCATGGTTTCAATTTCTGCAGCAAAATGAACTTGTTTCTTGTTCACCAGAAGGTTGTGAAAATAATGACGCTTAACTTTGACTTCAACAATCTGTCTAGAATCCATGTCTCCAGTTGACTTCATCCTGTCCAGATCTGCATTCTTGGTATTGTTGCTAGACACCAAGTTCTCAATCAATCTTCTAGCTTCTTTTGGAACTTCTAGTTTTGAAGTTTCCTTCATTTGTTGTATCCAGAGCCATCTGATATCTTCAATCAATGTCACTGAATATGATGCCCAACAATTGAACTTCACTAAATCCATGGTATAGACAATCTATCTTGTAAGCTCGGAATCTGACCCAAGAATTCATGAATGCCTTAGTAGGTCCCTGAGAAAACATGGAGATCTTGTTTTTCATCTCCTTAGACGTCACATCATTGAAGAAATTATTCAAGAATTTTTGGTTTCGTTTCAGGAAGTGAGACATCCTAGTGTCAACTCCTTCCCTAGATAGAGAGTACTAGAAGAGTTTTTAGAAAATATAGTCTCTATAGACTCCATTAAGCTTGATACTCGACACCAAATCGTCGAACCTGTCAATATGGTCCATAAGATTCTCATGAGGATGAACATGAAAAAAGTGCTGATCTACAGTAGTGAAGTATGCATGTTTCAGATTAAAGTCAGTCCTCTGAAAAGGTGGAGGTCGAATCGCAGACCTTTAGCTGACCAGGCCTATTGTAATCTCCCAATGTTCTATGTCGAAGAGCTCCATCATCATCAGAAACCACTACTTCACTGGGAATCATTGGGAATCACATTCTCATCATCATCAAGCCTCTCCCAAACCTCATTATACACAAGACACTATTGTTCTCTTAGGACTCCTTGTGCATCAGCCATTACCACAATCAGTTTGACCATGATTTCACGTCGAGTGTTGATCGCTACTAGTAAAGTGTCGTTCAACACTGATTTTGGTACAATATGTTTGGATCTGTTTTGTTATGTTAATTATTGTGAACCTAAATATGATTGAAACCAAAAAAAATCCTAAAACATCATATAAGTAAAACGTAGGGAGGAAAATATTTATCATGTTAATTATTGTAAATCTAACTACGACTGGCCAACAATAACACTGAATAACAAAACTTGGGGATTTTAATCTAATATTTCTTATCTAAATAAACAAAAAAAGTTAATTCATTGCCACCAATGGGAATGGCCAACGAAACTATTAGATAACAATCACTGATTATGTAACTCATATTGACATCATTTCAAGGGTGGGTAAAATATTTATAAATTTTGATTTTATTTGTTATTCGTATTGACTTGAACCAAAAAAAATTATATATATAATTGTACAAAGCAAAAAAAATGTTAATATGCAATATTCATAAGTAAAAATAATAAATATTAATCTTTTTAGGAATGAATATCGATCAAGTCCGTTGTATATATATATGTATATATTTGAAGAACTATATATATATATATATATATATTATATACCATGTTTGGTTATCAGAGTCTTAACCAAGTTTGTTTATACTTGATGACAAAAAATATAAATTGTCTACTTATTATATTCTTACGCAATTTTACAATATTTTGTTCATTAAATTGATTATTTTAGTTATTGAACTTTTAAAATTAAATAAATTTTTATTTTACAAATGAATATTATTATTTTAAATTAATTTGTATTTTAGTATATTTTAAAATTTTATTTTATTTTTATGGATCAGATCGTATATCCAATTAAAAATATAAAAAAAATTGGATATCTGGACACTGGAATATCCATATAGCTACGAATCGAAATGTTTAATAACTAATTATTCGAATGAAAAGGATCAGATCACGAATACCACCAATAACCTGGACATTCGATTCGTGGTTACCCTTAATTGTACCAACCAATGTTTGATCTAAAATCGCTACATAGTACCTTCTTATAGTCTATTCTATTTTGAATGTTAGCATATATGTGCTGATAATTTCAGGTTAATGACTTATTGCCACCCCAAAACTTTCATATAGTAATAAATGTACACAATCATCCAACATCGCCATTATTGCACACAACTGTTGTAAACTTATTACCCCCAATCAGAAAGATCGAAACCCGAAAACACACAAAGTTTAAAGAACAAACTAAAACCGACAAATATAGGTTTAAAGTTTGTTTAGTATTATTTGTTTTAAAACTTAACCAATGACTAATCAAATCAAACCTAAAATGACCCGGTTACGACCAAGTAGAAAGTCTAAACCGGATTAACTCGATCTAATATCCTAAACTTAATCCGACCCAAGTTATTCAACCCAAAATCAAAATCCCTGAATTCCTAAATCCCCAAATACAAACTCTCTCTCTCCTCTCTCTCTCTCTCTCTCTCTCTCTCTCACAACTAATTTCCCACATTAACATCTCTTCGGCACACCCACAACTCTTCCTTTTGCTCGACCGAATGGAATACCACTTGAAGTTACAGACTCATTACTCATTGTCTCTGGGTGTGTGGGAAAGGGATGAGGAGATTTTGGATTTTTTGATTTAGGGTTTGTAGGGATTATGAAATCGATTTAGGTTTTTAAACTTTAGTAGAAGTTTGGGCTGGTTTGAAGTTGGATTTAAGGTTTGGGCCGGGTTTTAAATTATTTTACAATCTTGGTTTAGGTGCAGTTTATGTTCTAAACCATTAAAACCAAGTCAAACTTCGATCTTTCTGATTGGGGGTAATTATGACAAAGTTGAAAAATTGTGTAAATTTTATTAAATAAAAGTTCTGGTGTGGAAATAAGTCATTAACCGGATAATTTCATATTTGCATTATACTAGTTTGTATTAATAATGACCATTAGCAAGCTTAGTGGTGGAAAACTATCTGCACTAACCGAAATTGTTAAGCATCAATCAAAAAGGAAAGAAAGAAATTGCAATAAAAATGAAAAAAAATATAGTAAAAGCCTAATAGAGAAGAAGACAGAGTAGATATATGCGGTGTATATAATTTTAAGTCTTAATCAAATATGGATTATGAATTTAGTATTTGTATATATTCGTATTGTAGCCTAAGCATATTACTACCTACTTTTCTTTGATAACTAATTTTAAGTCTTGTTTTTAGAAAATCTTCTGAAATTTATCTTTGTGTTTCATAATAACACAACAAAATCATAATTTTTAATACATATTTTCCTACGTAATATTTTCTAAAAAATGCACAGTAAATACTACAAGTATCCATTGGAGTGAAATTTTTTTTTATGAACTGCAGAGTGAACTAATTAAGAACACTTTTAATTATGATTTGTTTTGTGTTGCACCACAAACACCACGAATTCTGACTGTGTTTTGGTTTGCAAGAAAATGTTCACTATATGTTTATCAAGAAAAATTGGTGTACATCAACAATAGAGTTTCAATATTTGGTTACTCATACATTTTATGAGTGCATGTTGGTCAAGTGACGTGATGATCGAGTCTACGTAGATTATTCAAGGCCATATATATGTCCATAACAGGCGACGAGTAATATATACCAATTTTCCACAATAAGTAAACTAATGTGTCCTTTCTAAACACATTTTACTTGTCTCTAAGTAGAGTTTTCACAAAATTGTCTACCTTCTAAATTAGCTTGAAAATTGATAGAGTTATTACCAATTAATAGCCTTAGATGTTTCCTACGCAATAAACAGACGGTTAAAGGCAAACTACCTGAAATGTTAATGTCGCTAATACAGATTAGTGCTAAGTAGGATTAGCAAATATCAAAAACAATAAATCACATGTTTGTGATGGCACTTTTGTTCTTACTCAGGATGCTTTATTTCCTCGTGAGTCACTCATCAAGCTTGAATACGTCAGACTGTGATGTTCAGCAGCTCATTCCATTTAACCGAATACCTCAGTAGCACATCCATTCCAGTCAAATAAAAAACTAGTCTTTAATATTTATCAGGGATAAGTAAGATACTTGACCTGACTGCATAGTACTCTATCCATTGTTATATAATCCACAAGCTAGCCTTCGCTTAGCTTTCTATTGTGTTATAGAAACCGAAGAAAAATGACTTATCATAGTATATTCCACTTATTAATTCATCATGCATCTCATCAGTATCAGCAAATTTTCTAGGTGCATAGAGAGATGAACATTACTAGACGGTCTATAGGAGTAAAGAAGGAGGGGCCAGATCCATTTATACTAATTATCTTTAAACTTAATGCAATAATATGTCCATTATACAGCATATAAAGTTATAAATAGAGCAGGATTACAAGGGATCAGGATAATCTAATTCAAAGATATGAAATTCAAAAAAAACTAAGAAAGAGGATACAAATCGTTTTCTTGCAAAGCAAGTAAGAAAGTAAACTCAACTGAAACAAAACTAAGAAAAACACACTGAGGCAAAGCCCAAAACAAATCATAATTAACCTTAGCCCAAGAAGAAGAAAATCTAGAGAAGCCATGTGAGAAGATGAGAAGTGTGGTAGAAAAGAAGTGTGTGGAAATGGATGTGTGTAGTAAAAAGAAGTGTGTAGAAGTTGTTGTATGGGTTAGCCTCTCACTAGTATAAATAGGGGTGCTTAGCACCATTTGTATACCGTCAAGCAAAAAAAGAAAACAATGAGAGAAAAACACTTTATAGAGAGAGTTTCCCTCAAATTCATATTTTGTAGTAAATCCTTTCCTAAATATTAAGAAGTCTTTTCTTAAACTCTTAGTTGTCTAAATCTACCATCACTTATCTCACGAGAATATTGGGTAATTTCCCAACAAGTGGTATCAGAGCAAGTGTTCAAATAACATTATCCTCAAGATCTCGTGGTGATTCAAGATGGAGGCTCGTTCCGTGAGTTGAAGGTGACATGTTTAAACCACGACAGATCAACTCACTGCTTATTGGATATACGATGATTTGGAGACAGCATCTTTATTGTAAGGATTTTTTACAACGAACGCATCATCATGAAGGAGAAGCGGAAGGAAAGGAGACAAAACGTGGGAAGTAAAGTTTTTTACTTAAAACCGACAAGAGCGGTTGCTGTAATCCGTAAGTTATCATTTGACTCGATTCGTCTTGAAACATGTCTCTGACCTATTACAAATGCTTTTATGAATTTATGGTGACAAAGGCTGAGTCTATTGATTCAAAAGAAAACGCCCTCGAACAAAAGCCTTCTTGTCGCGTCGGTTAGTAAAGTTGGAGTACAAGGATGGCCAAAACATGGATGGAGACTTGAATAATTGTGCAGGGACTCGTAAATCGCTTAACAAAGTTGATATGAAGGTTGAATGAAATGCAAGCCCTTTTACAATCTTAGTTTCACTACCGGAGAGTTGGGACACACTAGTTTTCACTCTACAGCAATTCAGCACGCGGAGGAAGCTTACCAATGGACACCGTCAATGATAGCCTTCCTAACATGGAAGAGTCTGGAGGAAGAACACGAGACTCGAGTTCTTATCAGAAGCGCAACATGCGTTGATTAGAAGAGGTAGAGAGGAGACTCGTGTTCACAACAAAAAGCAGAGGACGAGACCAATCTCGAGAACGATCGCAAGTCACGACCAAGAGTAACCTGCTACTTATTCGTGGCTAAGCGCGAACCACATGAAAGAGACGAGTGTTCGTTTTTCAAGAAAGATCAACAAGCAAGGTAAATATTAAACCAGACCGGTTCAATCCTCCAAAAGAAGCATGAAGACAAGACTTACCACCATTGTTGACAGACCAGAGCAAAGACCTATATTCTCGTTGGAGAATGTAATCTTTTAGCTCTGATGATAGCTCATGGATCGTGATTCTGGTGCTTCTTTTCACGTCAGCCCCTCATGGAAGCTTCTCACTAACCTACCAATAGTGGTGACTCTTTGTGTGAAGGTTCAATTGGGAATCCTAGAGAGAAGCAAGATCTTGTTGGTAAGAGGGGAGGGTGGTATGTATCTTTATCTCATAATTCACTGATGAAGTATAATCCTAGTGATGTGTATATCCTGATATTGTATGTACTCATATCTTCTTATTATCTCACTTTAGTGTTGATGTCTGTATGTTATTGTTCTCGGTTTTGATAGTCATTTTTGGCAGTGGCAATGGAAGCTAACGCAAGAGGAGTTTGATTCATGTGCTCGTAGGATTGAAAAGAGGCTCATATTATTCGTTATTACATCTAATTGTCCTATTAGTTCTTTGTTCATAGATGGTAATTGTTTAATGGTTGGCCATTTAGCGACGACATTGAACATGGCCCTTTTTTATTTGTTGTTATGACTTGTGTCTATTTATTTGATTGATTGTTATATGTGTTTCTTTAATATTATCTTTCCTTGTCAGATAATTATTTCTGTATATTATGTATGTGTTATCGTATCTTCTATATCATCATTGTTCTTTATTCTTATTTGTCTTATTTGTTCTCTGGAAAATCATAATAGAGTTCGTCTTCTTCGAAGATCTTCTCACTTCACAATTTAAGAGAGCTATATTTCTTGGATTCATGTGTTCAATTTACTGATTTGTTGTTCTCTTTCATTGTCTGTATGAACAAATGGAGGTGCATCATTATTTCGGTCACCTTTATTGTATGATCTCATCTTATTGGTATGTATTGTGTGGTTTAACTTGTATAGTTACTAAATATGTTATTTATATGTTCTATTGGATGTCTTCAATGGTAGTTGTTCTCTCAAGTCTAGTATTTGTTAAGTATCTTGGTTCAATAAATTCAATGTGTGGTTCTGATCTATGTATTCTTTATTGTGTTGTGGTATGTATTTCTTCTGATGGTCCTGAAATTTGCATTCATATTATGCTCTTTATTTGGTATTTATTCATGTATATTGGTATGTTAATTGTTTACTATCTTTATCTTTATATATTATGATGTCATTCATATTGTATTGTTTTGGCTGCTTGTATATTTAGTATATTTAATTTCGTTTTTATCGTATTATATGTATATAGTATGTTCAGTGTCTATTGCTTCTTCTTCTTTTCGTCTATATCTATCTCTTCATGTCCATTTTGGTTGATTATATGTTTATAAGTACTGTATTGTTGTGTGTATATTTATTTATATTATTACTCTTTATTTCTCATCTATGTCTTTGAAGTTGTCGATTATTCGGTGGATTTGTGTGTGTTAAGCATTATCTTATTCTCATTAGGTGTTCTGTTTTCTTGTTTATATGCATTTCTGTTCTATTCTTATTGTGATTATTATGTCAATATGTATTCTTAAATTACTGTATATGATGTGCATTTAGGTTTATCTCAAGGTTTATTGTTTTCTATCTTTGGTCTTCTTTGTTGTATCTATATATATCTTGTATATAGTGTTATTTCTTCTGGTTTAGTTTGATGTTATTGTTGTTCTTTTCTTTCGAATTATTATTATATCATATTGTTAATATCTCTCATTTTTATATAATTCTATATGTGTTATAATAATATAGTTCTTATTTTTGTTGTTATTTGGATGTATTATTGTTCTATATATGCCTCTATATTATTCATTTGACATGTTGTATTTGTATGTGAGATGGCTTTCATTTGTTTGTGTCTCATTATTGTGTTCTTAAATGTGTTGAATATAGTTTAGATATTGATATGTATGCTTATTATAAATGTAGCAGTTATTGTTATTATTATATATTAGCCAAGAAGATCCGGAAGAGAGAAAGACCATCTGTAAGATACTATCCGAGATGAAGTATGTGAATCTTACAAGATGAGGGGAGCCAGCAAAGCTATGAAGGAGGGCCCATAGGAGACATTCACAAAAGACAAATGGGTAAAACATGCCAAGATTGAGATGGCCAATCCTTGCAAGCCAACCGCAAGTAATGAGTTAATGAAGCGTACCAAAAGAAAGAGAGCCTTGAAAACACAAGTGGGCTGTACAAGTTTAACGGTAATGAGAGAGAAGCTCAAATCCAAGATACAGAAAGCCCGTTGGTTTGTGAAAGGATTCAACCCAGAAGAAAGGCATAGATTTTGAAGAAATATTTTCTCACAGTGGTGGAAGATGGTCATCTATCCGAGTGTTCTTGGTCTTAGCTGCGGTCTCTAAGACTTTGAGATTGAACAACTCTGATGTTAAGAACAGCTTTCTACATGGTGAACCTCGAGGAGGAAAATCTATAATGGAGTAACCCGAAGGATTCAGGTCGCCAGGAAAAGAAGACTTGTATGCCGATTAAAGAAGAGCCTTTATGGTCTCAAGCAAGCCCCCAAACCAATGGTACAAGAAAGTTTTGACTTCTTTCATGGTGGATCAATAACTTCAAGACACCAAGAATGATCATTTTGCACTTTCATAAAGAGGTACTCAAGCAGCGACTTCTCAATATTATACTACTATGTTGATGATTGACTTGATTGTGGGCCAAGACGCAACAGATAGACCGCTTAAGGAAGACTTAGGTAAAGTCTTTTGCTATAAAGATTGGGGCAAGCGAAACAGATTCTTGAATGACAGAATCACTCGGACAGACCAAATAAACTTTTATGGTTGTCCCAGGAACCGATATGATTGAAAGCGGTGTTTGGAGAGATTCAACATAGCACAAAAAGGCAAACGTCCAGTAATACTCACTTTGCTGACATGTTCAAGTTAAATCCGAACAAAGTCCACAAGTGAAAGGAGAAAGAAGAAATGAAGAAACTACGCCCATATGCATCAGCAGTGGGCAGTCTCAATGTACTGCCTATGGTGTGCACCAGACCGACATTGCCTATGCTGTAGGAGTTGTGAGTCGCTTTCTCAAATCCAGGAAAGGAGCATTGGAAAGCAGTTAAGTGGATCCTACGATATCTACGAGGCACACGAAGAGGTGTCCTATGCTTTGGCAATGGAAAACTGAGTTGAACGTTACCCGATGCAGATATGGGCTGGTGAATATAAGACTCGAGAAAATCAACTTCACCAGGATTTGTGATTACCTTGTGCGGGGGAGCTGTTTCCTGGCAATCGAGGCTACAAAAGTGTGTTGGCCTTATCCAACCACAGAAGCAGAGTATATCGCAGGCAACGGAAGCATGCAGAAGATGTTATGGATGAAGAACTTCTTGCTTGAGTTGGGAGTAAAGCCAAGCAAGTACATGCTTGTTGTGTGACAATCCAAAAGTGGCTATTCACTTAGCAAAGAATTCCATGCGTTTCATCTCTCGGCTCAAGGTAAGCACTATCGACATTCGGCATCATTGGATACGAGAAAGTTCTTGAAGAGAAGTTTCATACATCTTCAACAAAGTACACACAAGTGAAAAGCTTGGTCAGATTTTATGACCAAAGTATTACCGATGCAAAGAAGTTTGAAGATTGCTGCAAAGGCACCGGCATGAACAACGGTTTTCCGGGCTAGTCGGAAAGGGGGAGATTTTGTTGGGTTTTTTCCTCCTTTAGCCAAACAAATCATAACTTAACCTTACGACCATAGAAGAAGAAAAAATCTTACGAGAAGAATGGAGAAAGATGACCAGAAGTGTGTAGAAAAAGAAGTGTGGTGGAAATGGATGTGTGTAGAAAAAGAAGTTGGTGTAGAAGGTTGTTGTAGTTAGCCTCTCACTAGTATAAAATAGGGGTGCTTAGCACCATTTGTAACGCAATCAAGCAAAAAAAGAAAAACAAGAGAGAAAACACTGGTAAGAGAGAGTTTCCTAATTTTCATATTTTGTAGTAATCCCATTTCCTAAAATATTAAGAGTCTTTTCTTAAACTCTTAGTTGTGCTAAAATCCCATTCTTTCAATCTCACGAAGAATATTGGTAATTTTCCCAACAACACATGAGGCAGAAACTTAATCTGAAGTAAACAGGAGTTTAAATTCTGCAGATCCTCCACTCGCATCTAGAGGCTTGAGAAACGCGATTGTTGTAAATGTTTTCATCGACATCATCTTCACAATACCATTAAGGAGTTCATCGACGTCCAAAATAATAGATCTGCATCATCCCAATGATATTGTTGGTCTTTGTCCCACCATCGTCATGAAGTTTTGGTCGTTGATTCATCCATCTCCCGCAAGTACTGCTTCTTGACCTACATGAGAAAGGAAGGACTAGAACTGGTGCATCTATGGCTCTTGTTGTTGCTGGTGTGAGTGCGCGTCACCATGATCTTCTGTACCCATCGTTATCAAGTTGCTGTCGTTATTTTGCGTCATCCATCGTAGTCTCAAAACCTAAAGCTTGGCTTCATGAGGAGAAGAATCAGAGCGCAGCACATCTCGCCTGATCTTTGTTGGCTGCTGCTGCTGCTGCTGCAGCAGGGGTCACCATGATCTCTTGTAGAAGCAATCGGCATGAGTTGTTGTTGTTGTTAGGCGTCATCACATAGTCCCCTCAACCATGAACCTTGCTTCATGAGGAGGAAGGCTAGAGCCATTGCATCTTGCTCTTGTTGCTGCTGCTGCTGCTGAGTGGCGTCACCATGATCTTTCCTCTAATGTCCCTCATGACTTTGCGGTTGGTTCGGTAAGAATGTTGTTCTTCACCTCCTCAGGAACCCTTTCTTCTTGATATTACCTTT
>CAJHQP010010996.1:0-16612 GCA_905132765.1 Moricandia arvensis
CTTGTAGTGCTATCTCAAGGGAGTGGGCATCCTCGATGCATCGTCAACCTCCCTTCAAACTGCAATGATTTCTCTCACGATTCCGCCAAATCCTTAGCAAGACGGCCGGCTACAAAACCGCACTCACTGATCATCCCATCGATCAACGAGATAAATTGGGAAAAAGGGAAAGAATCAGTCGATGCACGGAAAGGAGAAAGGGACAAAAAAGGAAGAAGATGTTTTCAAACTATACCTTAGCACAATTTTTGGAAACCGTTACGGGCAGAGAGTCAGTCTCAGGCTCCTTGGTGCATCTCCTCTTCTTAGATGCGGCTGGGTTAACTCAGGCTCTCTTAAGACCCTTCATCGTGGAATTCGGGATCGTGCTAGGCGCAGACAACCCAAGATGATATTATTCTTGAATGGCGGAGGAGACATCGATTCCTGAACCGGCTCCACATCGACAACCTGAACCGGATTCGTAGAGGAATCAGACGGTTGAACTTCGGATGCCGACGCATGCGTGGTAACCTCCTCTACGGTAGGAACAACACCACTGTGGGACCTCTGGGCCAAGGTATACACTGGACCTACAGATCTCGAAGGTGTAATACGTGCAAGGTTCACTGTCTCCTAGGCCTCACGACGAGCCAACTTGTTCTGGAAAGCAAGGAATTCTGTAATATGATCCAGGACGGCTACAGCGGTAGGAATATCCCATGGATTCGCACCAGCAGCGTTGTCCATTTCGACATCACCACTCCTTTGAAGGTTGCTGGAAGAAGACATTTCGGCAGGAAAAAATCTTTCTAAGAAGCAAAGCAAACCTGAGGAAATTCGAGAGTGTGCGGAGTGAGAAATGGGAGGCTATATTTATAGAAATAAAACAAAGGCTGCAGGATTTTCTGTATTAAAATAATCGGAAAAAAAAAACTTTTCGAGAAAAACTAATTTTTACCGCGGATTCCAATTAAACTCCCTCACTCACCCGCAAGAATCGTGCCCGAAACTCGCGAGCTGGGGGGCTAACTGTTGGGGTCAAAAATGGTATTCTCAAAATCAGCATCTAAAAATCATGTTTCTATACGAATGCAGTCTCAAAATCGACTTAACGAAAGTCTCTGGCCCAAAACTCGAAAGAAAGGAACACGAATCAACCAAATCGCCCGTATGGCGAGTTGGACAAGACCAAAGCCCTAAATTAAGAAAACTGTAGCAATCTATTAATCTGCATTATTAAAATCTACCTGAGAATTTTCCCTAAGTCTAAAACCCTGTCTAGAGAGGCACGGAGTGACAAAGGAGCTCGACTGTAAGGCGTTCCTCGAGAGTGAAACGAGAGGAGAGGTGAGGTTTAAGTTTTCAATATGATTCTTTTTTCGTATTTGTTCGATGAGAAATGCGAGTCAGTTTTTGTCCATTTTTTCTATCCCCCTCTATCAAACAAAATGATCAAAAAGGAAGTTTACTGGCTTCTTATTCTCGTCTTTGATCTCTTCCATCTCTGCCTCGCTCGTTGTCACCTATATATATTGAAGAAAGAAACCCTGTAGAGAATGAAGAGGGGCCTAGGATCTTCTTCTCAACAGTGCTTCTCGGGGCTCCCCCCTGAATAAGTAAGGCCCCATTAGCCTGGGCGAAGATGGGGATAAGGAATAGGATTGAAGCCCCTTAGCTCTGCCAGGCACTGGACAGGGGTTAGCTCGGTAAATGTGTAGAGCCAAGTGTAGTATGGTGTAGTAGTAGGCACTTCTAGGCCCCTTCCCTATACTGGATCACTCCAGTGCTTTGGGTACTACGGACCCTCTGCCATCCATTGCAGGCAGAGCCGTTTCATGAGCGGGGGGGCTAAGCGCAGTTCTTTGAATCAAACGTTGAATGAAATCGATTCTTTTTTAGATATCAAAATGGAAATCGGATAGGATAGATGGATGGATCTATCTTCCATTTATATATTACTAAAGGATTTATATAGTTAAGTAGCATAGCAAGAAGCCCCAAATCCTTGATTTGGCCAGGAAAGACTGCACTGCTTTGGGCCCAGGATGCAAAGGGAATGAGCTCAGCTGCTTCTCCTCCACACTGATTTTTCTCCGTGCCTGCTCCGCATGCGCTTCGCGCGCCATTGGCGCTTTGCTCTCCTCTTATTCTTCATTGGACGGTTCGGTTCGGATGGACTTCGCCGTTCTTTCCCAACTAAAAAAGAAAAGGCTGTATCACATCGAGATGTCGATTCGTTTTCCGCCCCAATGAGATGGGGAATTTGTAACCCCCTATTTATACTTTGGGGCCCTTCATCTTTCTGAATCCAGGCCCGTCCCGGCTCGCGTCGTTCCAACAACCGGCGGGGAGCACCTCAGTATACGATCGCGCGCAGTAACTGGGAGTCCTATTACCTGCAGTGGCATGTTGTCCAAGCTCATAAATCTGATCGAACACCATAACTCCAAAGTCAAATGGTCTCCCTTCAGTGATCATATGAATGAACATGAGTCTATCTATGGTCAACGTGGATCGATTAGCAGTAGGTATCTAGTTGAAAACATAGAACTTGAAAAGAATGTTCATAGCTGGTGTAACATCGAGCATGCTCAGGTTTGCCCATTTCTTCTTTTTTCCACCAGTGATAGTTACCACAACATCGACAAGGTTCTCAGTGGTCCACGGCATTCGTGGAAAATCAACTGATTGACATGGTGTCTTGAATATGTTGTTGATTATAGAGGGAGAGAACTCATACATGTGCTGTCTCACAAATAACCAAGTTGTACCATCGCGCTTGATCAAATTTCCCAGATTCGCGTAGAACTCGAGAACCAATTCATGAGTGTAGCTCGGTACATCCAAAACCGTGTACATCAACTGAGACTTCTCGATAATGTGCTTGGCATCCAACAGTATATCATCACTCAAAGGAAAAAACTTTTGGCCTAGAATGGTTCTCGAGAGAAGGTACTCATACCTCTGACTTGCTGCGGCATAGTAAAAGGTTGAACTGAAAGCACAACGAATGGTTTTCCGCCGATTTGGTGTAGAAACTAATTGAGCTTGATGCTGAGCTTTGTAATTCTCGATACGCTGATCTGGATCTTCGTACACAAAGGCTTGATCTTCCTCAGACTCCACAGAAACTGGTATCTCATCATCATCGTTTTCCATTGTTTGATCATGCATGTCATCGTTAGGTAGCTGAGTTTCATCCTCACTATCAGCTACTGTCTCAGCACTTTGAACTTCAGGCGGAAGCGAGGACGGAGTCTCCATGAACACCGATAGAGATTCTGATGTTGGATCTGGAAAAATATCCCCAATGGTTAAGTTCTTCCTCTTTCGACGATCTTGATATGCTCGGATTTCAGTTTGGGATGATATCATCTCCGATTTCGATTACACCAGCTGATTGGAGTTTCTTTAACAGTGGTGTTGTGGGATTCCTTGCAAGCTTCTTTACCAACGCAAAGAATATTTCTTTTTCCCTATTATATGGTCTTATAGTTATCTCTTTTCTATTAGAATATTGTTATTCCTTAATATATTTGGTGACTAATGAAATTGGAAATAAAAGAGTAATTCCTAATTTATCTCTATCTTGATAGACGGTTGAGATTAATCTAAAGGAAATCCTAAAGAGGAATTAGGTTATCTTTCCACCTATAAATACATTTCTTTAGACCATCATAAAGATATTCTAAAAGCAACACATAAAGTTATAGGCAAAGCGAGAGAAACCTAAAAGTTCCTAAGAAGAGATTGAGTTGTTCGTCTTCCATTCAGGATTCAATCCATTTTGGACGATCTCTCAGGCACAATGAATGAAGGTAGGTCTTTAAACATTCATATGATTCTATTATGTGATTAACATGTTTAAAGATCAGGTTAATGTAAATCTAACTTACAATTGTATTTCTACTGTTCATCAACTATTTGACTAAACAGAACGTTACAGGATATCAACATCCGGTATACGTTTCTTGGTTTATTACATTTGGCTGGTTTAGTTATTAATTATCAAAGGGTTAAATTATCTATGGTTAGCGACTCGCAGCAGAGGAGCTTCAACGACAACTTATAAGAACTTTGGTTATGGTTTCCCGGCGCTAGCGATTCAACCTCCGATGGTGATACAGGCCTTCCCTTCATCTTTGATATGTTCATGCAAAGAAAGCTATGGTGTACGCACATGGGAGAAGCTCGAATATATTATTAGTGGGCGCATATTGTAATAAAATATAAAAATAGAAAGACAAAATCATAAATTCACGAAATTAGGGGGCGAACTGAAAAAACAATTTGAAAAATCCATAGCTATTCAAGTAGCTTCACCCTCTGTACGCCCAAGATAAGAATCATTCTCTCCTCCAAGAACGTCAAAAACCTTGAGAAGGGTGAGATTAGTTTTCTTTCAGTTAGATCTTTCAAAGAATTTAACTGCAATATGTTATATAGCTTACTGAACTTTAGTATTACACTGAAACCAAAATTGTAAATCATTACTTATTTATATGTTGTGTTTTGATGTTTAGTGCACTGAGAAAAAAGATTGAGAGTGAAATAACCAATGAGATGCCAACTAAAGTTCTCAAGATAACCACAAGAATCGCTTCTTGTGGTGAAGGTCAGCAATCAAACTCCCTTCTCTTTTAAATATTTTTGCATAGGGTTGGAAATGAAGTAGATTTTGTTGACATGTTTGCGAACATAGATCATAAAGGAGGACTGATTTTACATGCTCATTTAGAATTGATGTTACACAAATCGTCTTTGACTCTATTGTTACATATGCATAATTTATGAAGCTTTGGTCTACATGCTGAGAAGAATTTCTAATGTTGCGACTTGTTTATTCAGGAATGAATGCTGAAGGAAGAAAGTCTGCTTAAGGTCGACCTGCAGCATCTTAGCTTATTTACATCGTGTTCCGCGGGATGATCAACAGAACATCATCTTCACTGCCCCCACCTCGGGAAATCGGCGGATTCCTACGTCAACAGGGGCCAACGGTCCCGATCAGTACATAAACACGTTACATGTGCAAAAACATACATCAACTAATACACAATTCAATTTCCATACATGAACTATCAAAATTTGGTTTTAACATACATTGACATAATTTCTGTTGGTCAAACGTTAAGTTGTCGTTAACATGTAACATGAAATCGGTCAATTCCTACATCAACAATGACCAACGATCACGATCAATACATAAACACGTCACATGTGCGAACACTACAAGAAAATAATTACTTAGCGAGGGCAGATTTCGTGGCTATTTCCTCGTAAAAGAGGGTTTACGAGGAAATAACCACGAAATGGTAAACCTCGTGCCACGTTCGTCGTAAAGACAATTTCCTCGCTAAATCCACGTAAATTTTACGAGGAAACATTTCCTCGTAAAGGTGGGCCTAAATTTCCTCGTAAATACCACGGAAAGTAACCACGCACAAGACACGCTAACATTTCCTCGCTAAATACACGTAAATGATTCCTCGTAAACTACTGGCTAACCTCTCCTCGTTAAATCCACGTAAATATTCCTCGTAAGTCCCTCGTTAGGTTTCGACGTAAAAGCCACGTAACGTATTCCACGTAAATCCCACGTTAGTTATCGGAAGTTAATTCCTCGTAACATTAACGAGTAATTAACTTCGAAACTTATTTTTCCCTGCATTTATAATTTTATTAAATATAATTAATTTTTTTTGAAATAAAATTAAATTAATTAAATAGAATAAAAATATTTTATAAATATATAAGTTTTATACAATTTATATTACAACAAAAGGAAAGAAGAGCTATGGATTCTGGGAGTCGTCGTTCCTTCTGTCCATCTCGTTCTGGTCTGGGTCTGGAATGCCCAATTGTCTCCGTCTCGCTGCTAACATTAGCTCCAATTGCGGATTTCCAGCCGCTAGAACGTCCAGGAAACTCTCGAGTGAACCCATTTGAGCTTGCGTCGCCTGTAACTCCGCACGCAGCTGAGCAGTCTCATCTTCCCGTCGCTGAGCATAAGACGATGTCGCTCTTGGGACATCATTAACGGAACCAATCCCCAATCTACGTCCCTTTTTCTTAGGAACGACCTTTTAAAAATATAAAAATTAATGTTAGCCAATAATAAAAAGAAAAGATATTAAATGAATAACAAGAAAACAATTTTACCTCCTCGTAAATCTCATCCACTTGAGCAGTGGATAATATAACGGGTGTCCCATCGGCGGACTGCTGGGTCAGCTGGGTTTGGCGTTCTTCAACCCGAGCAACAACGTCGTTGTAGATTTGCTCGGATCTAGGATCTACAAATTTCCCAGCCTTGTTCTTGTGGGTCCTCTCGTAAAGTTCCTTAAGAGAGGGTAGAACTCCCGTCTCTTTAGCCTAAAAATTTTTAAAAATAATTAATCAATTAAAATATATATAATTAAAAATTAATAAATTTAAATATTTAATTACCATTTGTAGACGGACACCGGCGTGTGGTGTTTGACCTGAAGAGTGAAGCATGGGCAAGTTGCCATGCTCGTCTCTCGTCAGACGGGAAGAGGAGCAGCTGTTGGAGACTCTGATCGAGGATGGCAAGTTCCAATAACGTATGAGGCCATCCCACACCTCCGTTGTGAGCTCAGCGGGCTTCCCGTGCTCATAACCGTCGACCAAATAATCGTCCTTCCAGTTAGACACCGTGTCCAACAATCGCTCTTTTGCCTTTTTGATAAAAGCTTCCTTCACGTCCTCGTTCACTCCTATAGACCAACGCCATTTTTGCTGTAAACAAAATTAAAAAATATTAACATTAGTCTAAAAATATTTTAAAAATTGTAATAATTAAAAATAAAATTAATAGTTACCGCGAACATTTTGAACCATGTCTTTCGGACGTGGTTCGGCGTCGTTTTCCAGTTCGGATGTGCGGCGGGAAAATAACCTTTGATCACCTCGGTTACAGTCCGAGCAACACGACTATCGGCCCCAAACCTGAATAGAAAAAAAATAACATTATTAAATATTTGAATGTTGTTATAAATAAAAAAATATATTTAAACATGAAATGTACCAGTAAGCGCCTTCCTTTCGGTCGGGGTCTAGGACTGGTAAACCTTCCCTGCCTGGCTGAGCAAGAAGGTCCTCGACGGTGTACGTAGCATAAGGAGCCGTCGGCGGCACGAGCAAGTCGGGATGAACTTCGGCCGCATCAGGAGGAGGAGGAGGAGGAGGAGGCGACTGCGAGACTCTCTGAAAAGACTGAGTCTCGGGGACAGTATCCGGAACCGAACCGGGAGATGAAGATGATGCGCCTATATGAGTACTAGGCCCGGTAAACAGGTCTCTGTAATGAGTCGTCGCTTTCTTAAGCTTATTAGCTCTAACCATCTACAAAAACAAATTAATTCAACATATTAATAAAAAAATATAAATACATATATTACTAACCACCTAAAAACATAAATATACTACTAACCACCTAATAAACTAAATTCTCTAAACTAACCACCTAAACTAATCCTAAACTAATTACCTAACCTATCTAGAGAGGAAGTAGAGAGGAATACCTTAAGAGGAGATAGAGAGGAAGTTGCTACGAATGAGAGAAATCTGGTGGCTCGAGTTTATATAGGCAATTATATTTCCTCGTAAACACCAGGTAAATTTACGAGGAAATAACCAGGCCCGTGTTTATTTTCTCGTAAAGCCCACGTAAATTTACGAGGAAATAACCAGGCCCGTGTTTCTTTCCTCGTAAAGTCCACGTAAACTTACCGAGGAAATAACCAGGCCCGTCTTTTTAGTTACGAGGAAATACCCAGGCCCAGTGCACGAGGACTTTACGAGGAAATGTTACGAGGAAATAACCAGGCCCGCGTTTTCAGTTTACGTGGACTTTACGAGGAAACTGTTTTACGTGGAAATAACCAGGTCCGTGTTTTTGCTTTACTTGGAAGTTACGAGGAAATGTTCCTAAATCCCTAAAACCTGAAACCCCAAACCCCAAACTTATAACATCAACCTCTACTTCTTCTTAAACCTCCCCAAACCCCAACTTCTATAACTTAACATCAACCTCTACTTCTTCCCAAACCTCAAACCGAAACATCATTTTCATAATCAAACAAAGTAAACACATTCATTAATCAAACAAAGTAAACATCATTCCGATACATTATTATCGTTTTCGTCATCACTAGAAACATCATCATCTTCATTAAACTCGTCTTCAACAACTTCGTCTGTATTATCGTCTTGAAAATCTTCATATTCACGATTATGCGGATCGATGAGAAGGATGGCATCAACTTGTTGATCAGGTTCCTCGACTCCATTGGTGTGTTCTTCTTGTAAAGGTGGCTCTTCTCCAGCGATGATGCGTCCACGTGGTGTAACTTTGATAACAGATAACCAATTTATCCCCGAGGTTGTCATCCGAGGATATGGAACATAGCAAACTTGGTCTGCTTGGGAAGCTAATATGTAAGGCTCGAATTTGTTGTATCTACGTCCACGTTGACATCAACTACACCGAATTTGTTAACCCGAACACCTCTGTTGACGACGGGGTCGAACCAGTCACATTTGAAGAGGACGCATTTCAGCTTCAATAACCCTGGAATTCAACTTCAATAATCTCCTGCAAGATCCCATAGAAATTTTTTCGCCTTTCACATATATTCCATAATTACTTGTCGCACGTTGTCTACCATACTCATATGTATGAAAAGTATAGCCTCGTGTGAAATACATCGGCGATGTGGTGACCTTTGCAACTGGACCTTGAACTAATTCGTGAAACCATGCGGGATAATCTGGATCGTCATAATGAACCTGCAAAAATAAAAAGAACTTTGAAATTCATCATAGTAACAGTGAACATTGAAAAATAAAGAGAATGTTGCAATACATGTTTCCTTAACCACTTAAAAAGTGTTGATCTTTCCTTCTGTCTAACTCACTTGTGGATATATCCGGAATTGCTTCTTCGACTTGAGTAACAAATGGTAGGTACCACATCCTTTGGTAAGGTACCCTATTACGCCCTCGTCCTTGTGGTTTGAATCGTGGCTTCTTGCAGAATCGACATTCGTCTAACTTCTCATCATCTCCCCAGTAAATCATGCAATTTTCGATGCAAACGTCTATCATCTCCGAAGGCAACCCAAGACTATAAACCAATTTCTGAATCTCATAATAAGAATCAGCAGACACATTGTCTTCCGGCAAATACTCTTTAAACAAGTCTGCCCATGCATCCATGCAATTTTCAGGTAGATTGTGATCGGTTTTAATATTCATCATTCTAGCAGCCAACGACAATTTAGAGAGACCTTCTCTACAACCACTGTAAATTGGTTGATTCGCAGCATCTAACATTTCATAAAACTTTTTTGCATCTATATTAGGTTCTTCATGAGCTTCATCATGATGAGCTACAAATGCATCACCTACCATATCATGAACCCTATCATAATCTACATTCTGTTCCTCCTGATGGTAACTATTTTCATTATGCAAATGATCAACCGCGGGTTCAACCTGAAAATTGCTATTACTACTGCTAGCTTCATTCCCACAATTACTATAACCTTCTCCATGTTGAAACCAAATATAGTAATGTGGCGTGAAACCTCTATTTACTAAATGCTTCCAAACATTTTCTCGAGTGCTTAATTTTGAATTGTTGCATTTCCGACAAAGGACAGAACATCTTACCGCTTTCTTGCGCGAGCGGTGTAGAATCTGCTTGATGCATAAATGTCTCCAGCCCTTCGAGATATTCTTTCGTCACTCTCCCGTTACCATCTTTGTGTGTATACATCCACCTCCGCAACTCGAAAATATTTCTATCTCCGGACATTTTTTTCCTTTCACGCTTTCAGTTGTTTCTCTCTTTTACTTTTCAATTTTTGGGGTATCTTTCATTTCAAACTCAAACACCATATTTATAGGAAAATTTTGGAATTGGTAGATGACATTTTACCTCGAATTTACGAGGAAAGTTGGTAGGTATACACCCAAAACAAACACGTTTACAACTAAAAACCAGTAGGCCTCGTTGTTTCCTCGGTATATTGTTTCCTCGTAAAGTCCACGTAAGACTTACGAGAACTTTACGAGGAAACTCACGATGCCTCGTTAAGTTCTCGCTACGTGACGTCGATTTTACGAGGAAACATGTTTCTCATTTATTAACGAGGATTCTACGTGGTCTGGGGTTTTCCTCGTAAGGTCCTCGTAAAGGGCACGTAAATTTACGAGGATTCTTTTTCCTTGTTAAATTTCGTAGTTAAAAAACATTTTTCTTGTAGTGGAAAACATACATCAACTAATACAAAAGTTAAATTAAATACATGAACTTCCGAAGTTTGGTTTTAATATACATTGATCTAATTTTCAATAGTCAAATATTATTGAAAATGTCTGTCACGTGTTGATTAAATAAGGTTTTTATTGTATTATATAGTAATTAAATTGTATTACATGGTAATTAAGTGAGAAAATAAATCATTTAGGCTAAACAATTTTGTTTTCGTGTAACTCATTAGTTAGCTTTTCTCTTTAATTTTTTTACCTTTTAGCAAAAAAAAAACGTAGCACAGAGAAGAAAACAAATAACAAAAGTGAACAGAGAGAAACGAGAATGGACAAGCTAGACATTTTCGTTTCTCTATGTTTGATTTTGTACTATGTTGTCTTCTATGTGTTAGGTTTTTTTGTCGAAAAAGTCGAAGAACAAAAAGTAAAAGAAAAAAACTAACTAATGAGTTACACAAAAACAAATTCATTTGGCCCAAATGATTTATTTTTCTCAGTCATTTACCACGCAATATGTTTTAATTTACCACATAATACAATAAAAACTTAGTTAATCAACACGTGACATGCAATTTTTATTCGGTAATGTTAGATTAGTGAAAATTAAGTCAAACTATGTTAAAACTAGATTTCAAAAGTTCATGTATTAAATTTAAATTTTGTATTATTTGATATATGTTTCCGCATAGGTGAAATGTTTATGTATTGATCTGAACCATTGGCCCATGTTGATGTATGAATTGGCCAATTTCATGTTACATGTCAATAACAACTTAACGTTTGATGTATGTTTTGCACAGGCAACACGTTTATGTACTGATCGGGACCGTTAGTCCCTGTTGACGTAAGAATTGGCCGATCCCCCCCCCCCCCCCCCCCCACACACCTCTCAAGAAACAATCGTCGATACCCCTCCCTAATCGCTTATATCCCCTCTTCTTTAATGAAACTTGAAGATCCGATTTTACCTTTCTGTGTTTTTTAAAATTATTATTTTTAAATCAAATTTTAATTTTTTTAAATTTCAAAAATTTCAAATTTTAAATATTTCAAATTTTAATTATCGTTGTATAAATAGTCAAACTACGTTATATTGAGGTAGTTTTACTAAGTTATACTTCTTTATACTGGTATTACTGACCTATACTGAGTTATACTGCTTCAGTTATACTGCTTCATACTGAGTAACACTGAACTAACAATACCGAGTTATAACGAATACTACTAAGTTAGTTATACAACCTTCAGACTGTTGCACCAAATCATACATAATTCAGATCTAGAAATGAATTAAATAAAAAGGACAAAAATAAGAGAAGAACAATAAGAATCCTAAATCATAGAAAACCCAGAATTATCTTTTATCAAACCTAAATCAAGAAAAAAAAAGAATAACTCTAAATCAAACAATCTTAAATCGAACATATCCAGAACAAAAAGAAACCCTATATGGAAAAATTCTCAATTTTCCTCGTCAAATCAAACAAAGCAGTCGTGGTTTTCATCAAGTAACCGTCTTCATTTGCTCTTTTACTACAGGTTGATGTTCTTCCACTGTTCTGGTCAAATCAAAACCCGTCTCGCCTTCATTTTAGATTTGGATCGGGCTCTGTTTCATTAATGGTTCAGCAGCCACGATTTTCTTTTTAAGAAAGATAAAACTTTAAAATCATGTAAGAAGATAGAAGAACAAATAAGAAAAAGAATCAGAATACAAAGAGGAAAGTGGAGAAATCGTAAAGAGGTGGAGACGAAAGAGGGGAGATGAAAAAGGAGCAAGTCGCAGAGAGAAAGAGAAGAAGAAAGAGATAGAAAAGAAAACTGATGATTTTATATTATTGAACATTAGGGTAACTAAAATGTAATTTACATATTGTTAAAATTAAAATAATGAATTTCAACATTAATAATAGAACATGGGCATCAAATTTTCTCCCTTGAGATGTAGGGGTAAGATAGCTAATGTTCCTTCACCAAACTACAATGGCTGAGACTTCACTGATTCAATACTAACTCAAGTAGCATATCTTAGTTTGCCTTCCTTCTTCATCTTAGTATTCTTCAATTATCTCAAAAGAGTGTCCACATCTCCAGTATAATGAAACCGTAGATCTTATCGTCCAGTGAGGATTACAGATTCAACAAGCACAAATTTATCCTAATCAAAGTTAACTGAATCCGACTAGTGAATTCGGATGAGATTGCATAGAGCTACTTAAGAAATCCGATTTTGAGATTGGTTACTTTATTGTTTCAGCACAAAATCAGAGAAGAGAAATAATCTTTAAAGACTGCTCTGATTTGGTTAAAGAAACACATCAAAACTTGTCAAAACGAAGGAGAGATCCGACTAGCGAAAAAAAAATAGATCTCAAAGATATTTGGTTAAACAAACACATCAAAACTTGTTACAGAACAAAACCTTTTTTCGAAAGATTTTTTAAACTATTGTTTTAAATTTTATATCATAATATTAAATTTTAAACCCTAATACTCAAACCTCAAACTCACACCTCCCTCAAAAATTTAACTCTAAATCCAGAGTAACTCTAAATCTTGATTATTTAACTCTAGATGTACAAATATTGTTTAACTCTTTAAGAAAATCCCTTTTAGTCATTTTGACTTTTAGAATTCATTTTTATGATAAAAGCTTTTGTGCTATCATATGAATCTCTCTTAAATATATATAAAAAGATATATTTTCTATGTTATAAAAAGATCTAGGCCTCGACAATTGGGGTCCCAATCGGGTTTCAGTTCAGGTTCATTCGGTTTCGGATTTTTGGGTTCATGAATTTTAGTCCCATTTAGATATTATAAAAATTGGTTCGGATTCGGTTCGGGATTAGTTGAATTTGGTTCGGGTTTAGTTACATATCCAAGATCCAGTTGAACTCGAAATAGTTTCGGTTTTGGATACTAATCGGGTTATCAGTTCTAAAAATACTAATTTTTACTTGATTAAATTCAATACATTTTCAATCATTTCAATAAATTTTTATTTAAATTCTTCAAACCATATTGTTGTTCTTGAAAATAATTTTGTGAAACTCGTCCATTAACCATACGAAATTTGGCGTTGAACTACTACGTGACAACATTAAACATATCATGATCCATGACAAACCAAAGACTTGCACGAATGAAAAGCTACATAATGAAACATAAAAAATTACAGTTCACAACTAGCAGTTCTATAAACGTAAGAAACACTATTTAAAATTTTAAAATAATAAGATTGCTTAAACTTCAAAACAAATGTATTCATAACTAAATTTCAAATACAATGACAAACATAAAACATTAATATTAACCAAATAAAATATATATTAGACTAAGTATTTTAGTTAATTATCCATGTTATAACTAATTATTCTAGGTACTTAAAAATATCTTAGCGTGTTTTGATACATATTAGAAATTAAGATTGGGTATGGTATAAGTTTTTTTTGGAATTTCAAAATTTTGGATTTTTTTCGGATATCCATTTACGCTCAGGTTTGGTTCAGGTAAAACTCATAACATGAATTACCGTAAAAAAGATCCATTCAATAATTATATCGGATTCAGATCAGTTTGGATTCATTTTTATCGGGTTGAATTTGGTTCAGATCTTTGGGTTCGGTTTATATGTCCAGCCTTAAGAAGATCCATGTTTTACAAAAAAATATTTATTTTAAAAATACATATTTATGCATATTAATGTATTCTAATGAAATAATAATTGTAAATTTAAATTTAAAACAATTATGTTTATTAGATTTATTGATTAAATAGTTAATCATAAAAATAAATATATTTATAAATAAAATTTAATATTATTTATTAATATTCCCTTCATATACAAATGTAAGATGTTCTATATTTTTTTATCTTGTATACAAAAGATTAAGAGAAATTCCTTAAGATAGCTTCTTTTAGTTTCTTTTCACCAAAAGAGCCACCAAGGAAAAACATGATCAAAATAAGTTTTAATAAAGATAAATATACATTTATACTCATAGGTTAATTAATCTAGTTTATGGTTTATAATTAAGGGGGGAGTTTTGGATGTGGGGTTTAAAATTTTTAAAAATAAATAATTTTAAACATTTCAAAGTAGAAATCTTAAAAATAGCTTCAAAATCATTAACAAGTTTCATAAAAAAAATTAAAAAATCTTTAAAAACAGCTAGCAAAAACAATTATAAAAAAATATAAAAAGTTTGACCTTGAAAATGAATGATTCGAAACTATGAAAACTTATTTGATTATTTATTTTTTATTATTATTTATTTATATTTATATATCCATAAAGAAAGGGGCAATAAAAAGTTTTTCTTCTTTAAGGAAACATATATTATTTTTTTTCCTTGATAATTCTTTTAGTGATAAAAACTAAAAAGAGCTATTGTGAGAATTGCCTATATAATATATGATGTCTAAGATTTTCACACATATAATAAAATAATAATTGCATTTTTTAATTATTACTCTTTTATTTTATGAATAAAAAATTCACCATCTCATAATGGGGCAATTCCCCTCCCTAAAAGCTTGACAAACTTTATGATTAACAGATAACGAATCTATATGATTAACAGAAACCTGGCTCGTCAGTGCCGTCTGCACAGTCACATCACATAAATCGTCACTAAGTTGAGCTTTGGTGAATCTCTTTGATCCATCCTTACGTTTTTTTGTATTATGTGCAAAAATAAAATTTTAAATTTAAATTAAATTTAAAACTAAACTTATTTAGTAATTTAAAATATTGATTAACCTTATATTATATTGAATAGTATATTAATTATAATTTAAATATTCATATAATTTAAAATATTTAATATATACATCATTATTACTATTGTCTTTGTTTTGTAATTTAAGATTAATTAAAATAATTATAAATATTAATAAAATGTTTATCTTTATTATAATTTATTTTATTATTAAAAAAATTAAATTTTCAAAATATCTAAAATTAATTATCCATGTACTATGATCTCTATATAATAATTTTTTTAACTGCACTATTTTTTTTATTAAAAGAATATGGTAATGAACTTTTTAAAAGTAATATATGTTTTAAAATATATTTTTTAAGATAGATTAACTTTTGGAAATTTGAATCACATATAATTTTGTGAAAAAAACTATTTGCAAAATTCAAAACATTATAAATGCTAAAATGTAAAGCACTTGTTTTAGTTACAATATATATAACAATTTAATTATGGAATATAAATTTAAGAATGAAATACTTTTTACAATTTTATCATATTTGGATAAATTTTTTATTATACATTAAAATATACTAAAAATAATAAATACATTTAGTTGCTTTTATTAACTTGTTCAAAGTGTAAGTTTAATATTAATTCCATTTTGAGATTTAAATTATTTATTTATATTTTTAATTTTAATAATTATATAGTTAATAGAGTATTTGCAAGTCATACTAAAACATTTCACCTTAATTAGCTATATATCATATCACACTTTTACATATTTTATATTAATTATATTGACACTACTACCCCTATAGCTAATTCATCATAAATAAAAAATATTGAAATTTCTCTTCTTATCTTAATTTTGTTCCTCTTTCTTTTAAATCATCTATCTTTTATCTTTTGTTCTCATTCTTTCTTTTTCATGATCACAGAATGGATGATGGTAGTTGGACATTTGCACTTTAGTATTTTGAGAGTTTGGTGACGTCAATATTGCAATAGAACCTAGCTAGTTCTTTGAATTTGTGTTTAGCCATAGAGTTTTTTAATGGAACTTAACTCTTTGAATTTTTTCATAAATAATTGAAACCTAGTTTTTGGATGATGATGTTTTGCAGATATGTCGATAGATTAGGTAACTTGTGCATCTGAATTGAAAACAAGTATTTTCTGAATAAGAAATCATCTTCTTGTTCTTGTAGTTTCTAGATGAACAGAAGTTAAAAGGGACAGACAAAAAATCAAAGAGACTGTTCTTAATTAAGATTTTATTTGGGGTTGTAATATGGGGTTTCTGTAATGTATTTAGCTCTGAATTCTGAAAATAAGTTGGAATAAGAATGTGGATTTTTTTCATTATGAAGTTTTTTGAGGATGAAGTGCACAGTAGAAAACTGAGATGAGGTGAAGTTTCCAAATATTTGAAGTTCATAGTGAAATTTATGCGACGATGTACACAATTTAAATTCCTCAAGTGAATTGTATTTGTGTGTTAAAAATTTGACTAACTTGTCAAAAGGAATTTTTGCGCGATAAACAAATATTTGAATGTCTCCTACATATTAATCTAGACAATGACGTGATGGTGTTTTTATATTTTAATAGGTATA